>JAOTRN010000001.1:23024389-23035825 GCA_028566695.1 Bagroides melapterus
ATGTGGAATGTTCGGTGGAAAAGTGAACAGAGAAAGAGAAGTGTGTTATTACATGCCCTTTAAAACAAATGTGTGTAGAAAATTTATGTAACCGAACTATTTTTTTATGCAGTCTGCCATAGCCTCCTATTAATCGTTAACATATTATATTATATTATGTATTACTTCGATGATATAGACTTAAAAGCACTTTATTACCTCTCTCGATAAGGGCATCTGCCAAATGATGTAAATGAAAATGTAAATTTATTAGCCGTATTTATTCACATACAGTTACGCACATCTCTATGGCTCTAACAATCACAATTCACTGATTCCTTTACAAAGAACGTTAATTAGGCTAATTCTTTTGTCTATGTTTGTGTGACATCTGCTGGCAGAATGAATGAGTGCCGCAACAAAAATCACTGATGGTATCATTGACAAAGTCTTAACTACTTTTTTCAATGTGTACTTTCTGCAGTCATCCTTACACTTTTTAGTGTAAAAGAGTGAATGGGTGCTTGACTACACGCGAACAGACAATGCTCAGACCATTCACAAAATATGAGTCTGTAACACAACTACGCCACTGCGTCATTGCTGGATCTATGTATAGTGACCACTACATCCTAAAAAATGTATTATCAGTATTACATTATCCAATATTCACTTATTGGAACTATCTCTAAAATACATACTCTTGTTGTTGATTACAGGGAACTCTTTAGGGAGGTCCCAGAAAAAACAAACCAAAAACCTTTTACTGTCATTCAGCAGCAGTCATTGTTTGTCTCATTGTGATGAAGAATAATGGAAACCTGTAACTCTAGAAGCTACTGAGTAGTAGTGACTCAGTGGCAACATGCACCATTAGACATAAGTACTGTAACTATTTTCATACAGACCTGTTGGCATTTGGCAAAGTTTGTTTTGTTTTGAGTATCTGGGTGACGTGAGTTGCTATACGTTATAACCAAAAACCTTCATGGCCGCCCAGGATTGACATAAAAATGTCTCATATCTGCTATTTGTTTCTTTGTGTGTATCTGTCTCTGTCTTTATTAAATCCATTCAAAGTTTATTCAATTTATGTTTTTAAATAAAGCATTGAAAATAAGAATATTATTAGGCCTTACTGAAGATGTACTGTATATTGATGCATTTCGCTTGGTATTGTTGGATGGACTTCCACATCGGTTTAATTAGGTTTCTTTAAAAAAGCTTTCTGTATTCACCTCATTTTACAGCATTTCAGGCATCCGAAAAATTTAAGTATCGTTTGTAGAAAAACCTGAAAGACAAAATCTAAGAATTCAAAGACTAGGAAATGTATGATACAATCTTTTCACAGATAGTCTAGGGGTAATAAATCAGGATTTCATATAAATACAACCTATGTGATCTTTGTGTACAATTTAAACGATAGGATTATATAGATTTATAAATCTAACTGATATATGTTTATACTCATTGTACTAGTTATTAAAAATGTTTCCCTGATCTTGAGGATTTTCCTGTTCTGCAATAGACTAGTCTAGACTATATTCAGTCCCACAAATCCCACTTGGAAATATGCCACAAGTATTTTCTGTCTCATGTTATATTTAATAAAGCTGCAACAGTTATAAATATAAAAATGTGCACGTTTATTTCATTTCTGTGTTAATGTGACATTAACATAAACACCACCTCAACACCACTGTGTTTAACATTAGTACTCACTTTCCAGAAAATACTGGAATGCAAGGAAAATCAAATGATGACTCAGAATTGTATTGTTTGTTTTATAACACTGACTGTTTCAGTAAAATAATAATAATATAATCTTCATATATGATATAACTGTATTTTTTAGTCATTTGTGGAATAATTCACTGTCTGATCATTCAATTGCTTAGCTACATAGTGTGTATTTGTGCATTTACGATTGATCAGAAACACATACACCTGCATATTATAATCAGCACAATGTAATTAAACATGCAAATACAGGTCTAGAACTTCATTTAATGTTAAAATCAAACATTAAAATGAAGTAAAAAAAACATTACGTGTAAACGGTTGTGTGTGAAAATTCCAGGAGATCAGACCAGCCCATCTGGAACAACCATGCCATGGTTAAATCTATTCTGATGTTTGATATGAACATTAAATGAAGCTATTGACTAGTATCTGAAGGACTAATTTGCATTGCTCTGCTGCCTCATGATGGGCTGATGAGATAACTGCATGAATGTGTTCCTAATAAAGTGGACAATGAGTGTATGTTAGATATTTACTATAACGTCAAATATACAGTGTTTTAAAATGTTAATCGATCATTTTTGTGTCACAAAAATTTCATAGTAAAAAATACAACGCTCCAAAAAAAAGGTGTGTTAATGTTACACCCACAGGATTTTTTTTTTGTCAAACACAGTTTCTGTTTCTGAGACAAAGCAGTGACATGCTTCATTTCCAGTTTCCCTTGTTCTTCTGATTTGGTTTTCAACAGTACTGTAATTTTCCGACAGCGTAAAAGAAGCGGGTCCCAACTTGATAATGTCTGTGCTACACACTTGGGACACATGTTCAGTCATAGCCTTGTTTTATTATTACAAACACACTGCTGTCAAAATATCAGGAAGTTTAGCATATTCACAAATCCGAAAATTTGAGAATATAAGTTTCTGTGAAGTGAAAAACTTTTTCCAGAAAAAAAATAGCATTGGATGCATAAATAAAAATATGGAAGGTTATGGTAGTTTGGTAAGTCCATATGTGGACATAAGACAATATAAGGAAATGTGTTTATTTCCATATATGGAAGTAGTAAGTTGGCCATTGGCTTTTATGCATTATTTTCTACAGAATCTGGTAGCTGCTAGCTAACCTTTCATGTTAATAAATGTTTATAAGCTTACCTGGGGACATTAGCCAGAGAATTAACCTCTGAGTCGCATTCATAAATGTTTACAATCTTAATATATAGAAAACATGATCAAACAGGATTTCATTGATGTCTGTTATTTTTATAGTTAGAGCTAACCAATTAGCTAATGTTAGCTTACCTGACAGGATTTCTGAGAGGATTTATAGTTCATATCCATAATCTTTTTTATTTCTGGTCTTGTACCTCATCCACCTCAAGATTCAATGTATTTGAAAATGTTGTTATAATGAAAGAACATGGTTTTTGAGAAAGAGTTGTGGTTATGTTCATATAAAATGGCCGCTTATAGGCTAAGTCACATCCACTTCAATATGAATACAGGTGCAGATATGCACAGATGCACCTCAAGCTTACTATATAGCTAAAATATATACATAAAAAGGTAGCTATTCTGGCAAAATGTAGATTATTTCTCTCATATTTCTTATCTAATCAGTTTGGATGATATGGTTCCATTTCTACTTTGTGAAACTGTTTGTACCATGAGCAAATGAAGTATAATGATTTATAAGTGCAGGTTACATGTAAGCTTTTTTACTTCCTGCATAATTACAGTTTTTGGACATTTCACGTATCTTGGCTTATTGACTAGGGGATAATTGTGTACATTTCAGTTTTGGCTAAACGGTGCTTTTCCACAGCAGGAGCCCCGACAAAGGGCGGAGTCATTTCACTATATTTAAGACACTTCATTTGTCTGTAGTAAACCACAATTCAATAATCCTCCATTTATTTTGTAAAAGACAAACATTGCTAAACTGTGGCTTTAATATTCATTTGTGTTTTGTAAATCTGCCACTCAGCCTCCTTCTTTCCCACAGTTTCTCTGTGTACAGCCATGCAGCTGTATAAATATATCTAAACTCCAATCAGGATGATTTGAGTATCGATTTGTTTCAAGGCTTTTAATCTGTCCTGGGCAAGATGTCTTTCCATTATTCATGGTGGATTAATTGTTTATGCAAAGAGCTTAAAGTATACTCTTCTGGTTACTCCATGGTCTAAGCAGCACTGTTTCTGATTTGTTTGGAGTCATTGTACATCCAGAATTATTTTTGGGGGCTGATAGCACGAGCTACACGTTTACAATCCGGTTTAAAGTTATTAAAAATATTACAGAATAGACAAGAAGTTTATAAAACTCATCAAAAGTGATGTCATTATTTCTGTCTCAGGAGCGTTTTTGGACGGAGCTGCCATCCTCAACACACACTTAGAATAAACACTTCTCTTTTTTTAAAAAAAAATAAATGTGTAGTTAATTTAGAATGAAAAACATATAAAACCTCTAATGAAAACTATAGTTAAGAAAGAAATCTTCAGTTTTAGCACACTGAGTTTGAGTAATACTGTTTCTTAATCTTTTCCTCTGCTGGCTGCTGGGAAAGACTTCAAGATTTCTCGTTTAGATAACAAGCTGCATTTTGTCCATCTTTTTAACTTCATAGAGAGAAAACATCGCAGGTGATAAGGGGAGTTAACCCTTTTCACAGATATTTCACATGACGTGTAACTATAAAAAGACAAATGTATGAGGTGCCATTCATTAATAAATGAAGAAGTGAAAGCACTGAAAAATAAAAGTCTTACAAAACGCCCTGAGAATTACATTTGAGATTCAGTTAACAGTGTTAATTAAATAAAAAAAGGTAATAATTTAGTAATTTGGTTTACTTTACTTGTGTTTTTGTAGCCTATTCACACGGTTTGAATTAATGTGATTATCTGGGAATTGTTTATTTCAGAATATTTTGCCTCAGTAGTCAATCAACCTCCCACAGGGTCTTGATCCGAGTGGAAATCAGTTCAATTTAGACCTTATTATCATTCCTCAATTTGTCTCCAGATAATTGCACTGCAATCAGTATGAACACATAAACAGACATTTCTCTCTCTCCCTCTCTCTCTTTGTTACACACTCACACTCACACACACACACACTTTTAATCCCTCACTCTCTCATGTGGTTTTAATTTTCATCATTAGGCCGTGGTTTGAGTTTGACTGAGCTTGGGTTTCATCCTGAATCTGGAGGGATTCCACCTCCAAATCCTTCTTTTTATTGTTCTTTCCTCAGCTGGAGGGTGTGTTGGTTTGAAGATGTAAAGAGTCATTAATATAGAGGAAGCTCTATAAGAAAGCAAGTGCTCGAACTCCAGCTGTCATACACATACTGACCACAAGGGGGAAGCAGAGCACTGAAAATTTGCATACATGCACATCGGAATTTTAGCAACATTTTACGTAAATTAATCGCGTTTATTTCTCATATTTATAAACATACTTTTTCCAATTTTTATATATATATATTGTGAAAAATTAAGGTGACTGCCCAAAGCCAAGGATACAATATTAAATATTTATCTATAGGCCACATAAACGTCATTAAGATTCTTGAACACTGTAAAACTGTAGTGAAACTCAAATTTCATTTTAATTATGCTTTTGATTCTCTCAGAAAAAATGGCAAATCTAATGGTACCTCCAGGAAAGACTTTTAAACTTCTATAATCACCTTTTAAGTATTATTAAGTAATAATCATTCTATTTATTCGTGAGGCTTGAGGCGGAAATGCCCGGCAGTCCATTACGAGGCACCACGGCCACACGCATTCAAACGCAAATTTAGTTTAACCACATGCATGTTTTTTGGCCAGTGGGAGGAAACCAGATAACAGAGAGAAAATGGGAGACACTAATCTGCTCAAGATATCTCAGGATCAAACCCAGAAGCTGTGATTTGGCATCAGAACACTACATCAATAAAAAATTAAACAAGATTGTTTCTTGAATTATCTACATCACATCCAAAGTTCACAAAATGTTGGAAAAATGATTTTGTCACCTTAAATGTATGACTGTTAGCATGATGAATTTTGTTCAATGAATTTTATTCTTTCTTCTCTCAGAAAACAAGAAAAATCTATGTTTGGATCACAACAAAAGGTTCACAATAACGTTTCTCCATATTGGAAGGCATTACTAGTAAAACAACTTTTAAGAGAATCATTTATAAGAACGTTAAACAATCTAAAGAGTAATTTGTACAGATAACGATCTCTTTTATTGAATAAGTGGCATCTCTCATTATAATGTTTATACAAAGCCACACTTTGGTGTCACTTTGAGAAGAAAAAAATGTTTTATATACCGCACTGAAGTGATATCTTTTTTGTTCTGGTGAGGAAAGCTTTGATGGTTCTACGAATGTGAATAACTGGAACAAAGGATTTTTTAATACACATTGGTTTCCAATCTATTTTAAAAGCAAAGAACTCACATGGAACTCCAAAGTGTCCAGCGTGTCCAGATGTAGCAGGGTAAAAATAAGTTTTGTAGTGCTTGTTGTCGTATTGTCCTGTTTTCATTTTAAAATATAAGGAAGAAGAAATTACTGAGATTTGTCCTTAGGACAAGTGGGAAAAAATGCACATGGAGTTTCTTATGTGTTTAGCTGCAGTTTAAATGTGTTTTCCTGCAAATAATTAAGTAAAAGACAGATGTGCCTTCTTTGTTAAGAATCATGTGTCAGTGTGTATTAAGAGTGTGTAAGCGTTCATGAAAAACTGTATTGTGTGTCTTTTATGTATAAAGACATCCATTCACAGATGTGTCTTCTGTTTCTTTTTGCATTATCTTGCTTACAGAAAGTGACATTTTTATTCAGAAGTGTACAAAGAAGCCCATTAGTGTTTGTCTGGCTCATCTTTTTCCCAAAACATGTTTCAGAGAGTGTGTATTGGCAGTGAACTTCAGTAAACTGTGTTTAAACTTTAGTACTTGTGGGGGAAAAAAAAGGGAAAAAGTGTATAAGTAGTTTGCAAAGCAGTAACTGAGAAAGAAATGAGAATCATCCCACTGTTCATGATTCATTCAGCATTTTCGACATTGTTGCTTTTGATTTTTCATTGTATCATCTATTAAATTTTCATAAAACTAAAAATTTAATCGAAACGACTCAGACCTCTATCGAGAGCACTCGAGCATCGATACTGAAACACCCTCTGAGTGTTTGTGTGGGTGAATATGACTAGGCGTGTTCCCTTGTGCTGTTCTGTTACGTGCCGGGGTGATTGATGATGCTTGGGTGATTATTATCCAGCACTCTGCTGCAGGTTAACAGTCTCCACCTTGTAAAGTTGTAGGTTTCATAGTATAAAAATTTTATATCTCCTTAAGTGTTCTGTGCTCAGATCGGATTCGATCTCACTCTGCAAATGCTGAGGATATAAATGAATAAATAGATGAAGGTTAACGTTAAAAAAAGGACGCACGTATTGACTTTTATAACTCACCCTTCCCAATCATCTGTTATGAGGCAGTAATTCCTGGCTTGGTCCACTGAGGTCTACACGGTGTGTGTTTTATTTCTGGTTCTAATTACCGTCGGATTTTACTGACAGTCTCTCGTGTTTAATAAGTGAGAGAACAGAGAGGGTTAGAACAAACACCTCTAGACAGTGTAGGCCTCAAGGGAATGTGGAGTTAAGTCGTCTGCAATAAAAGCTGGATAATTTCAGGATTGTGGTGGTTTCAGTGTCAAAAAACATTATGATGTGAGTCTTAAGGAGGAAATGAGTTGGGGACCTCAGGGGACGAAGATGATTGATAACCACAAAAGTAAAAGAGAAGAGGATTTTAAGGTTAAATTGCACAGAACAATTATGTTCAATGGTTTAAGTAAGGAATGAAATACTTGAGGGTGTCCTGACTATTATTACCACCCTGAAGATGATTATTTTGTTTGTTCTGAAACCTTCTACCACAGAGATGTCTTATTTATGTACAAAATATCAGATTTTATAACCATATAATGTTGTTCCGGTTAGAACATAGATTATATTATAGCAGCTAACCAGCATTTTTTTTTTCTCTCTTGAAGATAATTAGACAAAAAAAAAAATACACCAAACAAAGCTTGTCTTTTTACTGAGAAACATGAAAGTGTAAAACTCTCTGAAGACTTGGCTTCTAAAAAAATTCAAAATAAATATCTCCTTAAAAAAACATCACCCTGTCAACAATTACAAATTTCGTTTTGTTAACAAAACATTTTAAATCATTGAATTTAAATGATTCAAGAAAACACGGTTTTCTAGCAGTTAAAAAGTGTATTTAGGAAGATTTTGTGTGTGAGGTAATATATATGTTTATAGACTAAAAGTCAATTTAAAACTATTTAAACTATTTAAAACAAAGAAAGTGAATGTTCAGTATCTTAAATATTTATCAATCAAATTTTGTGCTATTTCTATGTCTCTATTTAAATATAAACAAATGTGTGAGCTTGACCATGACCATGCTTTGTACATTAGATTAGATACTGAAGCACGTGTTCAGATGACGCTGTAGTGGATTCGATCTAAAATGCATCATAACGTTTTAGACAAACTTCTGGAGTCCATGCTAGCTCAAGCGCAAACTATCATTAAAGCAAAAAAAAAAATTCTACTAAAGATTGTACAGTTTCTTCTTTTCATTTTTGTCAATAATGTACTTTAGAATTAAATATATATTTTGTTAAATTAGTAAATAAGGCAGAATTGAAACATTTTCACAAATGTTCTCAGACAATATAATATATTGTAGATTTATAGTGATTTCAAAATAAAATATATTATAAATAAAAAAATGAAAGGATCATTCACTCTAACAAATGTACTCCACTGTTTACATTCACATTTACTATTTCTGTGTTTGAAGTTCTGACATAATGCTAATATCAATTACACATATCTGATTAATGTTAATATTAATCGTCATGAATAATCTGCTAAATAACAAAAACACCACCACAAAATTATTTCCATGCATCTGATGCGATTTTGAAATTAGTCTCACTTTCATCGTATAAAACAGGCATCTCTTTGTCCGAACTGCAAATTTCCTGATAGCCATTTTTAAGCGATAAGATAAAGAGATATTTATTGCACCATTTTCTTGGAATATTTCCAAATTCATTTCAGGATGATGAAACTTCCTACAGGAAGTGATTTCGATCTTTCTTTCTTCTGAGTAAGTGTATTTCCTTGATATACCGATACACGTCAGGATGTTGTTCTTTGGTTTTAGTGAATTAAATTTCCTAAACACGAGCTACCTTTCCACAAGGTACCTTGTCATGTACACAGTCACTCGACTAATGCCCATGTTTATAGACTCGAATAATCCAATAATCAATTCCTTTGTAAATGCTCTTTTAATCTTTTACACCTTAAATATATTTTAAATATTAATATGCTGATCATGACTACTGTTAAATGCTAATTCTGTGTATACAGTCTGATCAAATAATGTATGTTAGCTTTATGGGAATTTTACATGATCATAATAAAGAATTATCCAGAAGTTCAGGGTCCTTGCTTCGATCCTGAGCTCGGGTCACTGTTGCATCGAACCTCTTTGTGTTGTTTGTATTTCCTCTGGGTTCTCCAGTTTCTTCTCACTTTCCAAAAACATGCCCGAGTAGTTCTTTTTGCGCATGTGCATGGTCTGACTAGCATTCTGTTAATCAGGGTGTGCTCCGGTGTTCCTGGGATGGCCTCCAGATCCACAACAACTTGGATAAAAGGCTTAGTCGAGATAAATGAATGATAAACACATTTAACAATCATGTCAATCAATCATTTTACAATTCTTACAGGAGCTCGTGACACACGTAATAACAGTTTACACAGAGAGCATTGTTTCATGTCTGTTTTGGGGGGATGTGTTTTATTATTTTACAGGATTGTACTGGAGAAGAAGAAGAATCTCGTTGTGTGGATAATTTCTGGTCATTTATTTGAGCAACACTCATTTTACAGCATCATTTCTTATTTTACCGAATTCTACTTATAATAGACAGTTAGAGCAGTGGACTGGTTAGAGGGATCGCTAACGTTTTTTCACAGTTTATACTGATTAATGTAAAACACAGCATATGAAAAAAAAAAAATTGCAATCTGTGAACTTGCAATGCATGCTGGTTGAGATAGACCTGGCTTTGAATTACATCAGGTTGACTGTTCAAATCCATGCACCTCCAAGCTGACTGGATTCTTGAACAAACCCATTAACCTCATACGTCTGTCTCGTATCCTCCCTTACTTGTAGGTAGCACCGGATAAAACCGTCTTGACCCAATGTAGACTGTATATTTTAGTTTATACTTTCATTATCTTTATTAAGGAATTACAGTAAATACTCTCTGCTATCACTAAATTGCTGTAGAGGTTTTTTTTTAAGTGTGCTTGAAGAAGAAATTGTAGTACCGCTGTAACCATATGGAATTACATTTTGTCCCATTTCATCCGTCTCATTTCTTTGTGCTTGACCCTGGCCCCCAGTCTGCATCCTCTAAAGGTCACCGAAGAGGTTTTTGAGCCCTTGTAGGGTCTGATTTCTTACCTTGTGAGCCAACATGTGTCTGCAATTTCACCCGCAGTGCTGCGCTGAAACCCATCTGTGTGTGTCTTTTACTCCAAAAGCAGGTGTGTTTCCCCTAAACAGTAGCATTCAAGCATTTAACGGGAAGGCTCAGAGAATTTTTCATTTTTCATTATTTTAACAGCAAGCCTTTACCTTGACAGCTCTTACTAAATGGAACAGAGCGTTTCTTGGACTGTAACTGGGTTGTGAAAAGATACCGAGTTTTAGATAAATTCCTTCCTAATTAGGCCATCAAACGGCTAGCCAGAAGTTGACACCTAAATAAATGCGATCTGAAATCGGATATTGTGTTCTGTCATGTACCATTTACAAAGCAGCAGCTCAGACATGGTGCATTGTTGAATTCTCAATTCAGCGTGTCTTTATGAGTACCTTTTTTTATTAAATCATTCAGTAATAGATGTTGATATACACACAAAACTTCAGTGGCATCATACATTTTCCTAAGCCCTTCTGAACGGTTGTTGGTACCAGACAAATTTCAGAAAATGCTGATCTCCTGGGATTTTATGAACAAAGCTATCTAGATGGAAAACAACAGAAAAAACATCCAGTGATGTTATAAGCGCCAATATAAATTTTGCATTTTCTATGAAACCTCTAGTGAACAACTGCAATGTTCTGGGAGCAAAATATGAGTAGACTAATAAAACCTTCTAACCTAATATAATGTGTAATATGGTTTAACAAACCTTTTTAAAACCTTAAAGCGAAGACGTGTGCTCTTGTAAACTTGTAGGAAAAAACAGCTATAATGTTTTAGGTACAACAATAACATTTTACAAGTTCCCATGCCTGTTTAATAAAGTTCCCATAACATTCTTGGTATATCTTGAAATAACTTTATTAACCACAAGGGAACATTTTTTTGTGTAACTGAGGCGAAATATTTATGCTAGCTAACTGGAATACTTGGGACAGTGTAAGGGACAGCAAACAACAAATTATCTATTGTAGTGGCTAAAATTAGTTTCATTGACTGAAATTAGACTATTATTAGACTAATGAAGATTCTTCATGAACTTTACCTTTCTGGATAAATAAATTGTTTCTGTGATGCGATTATTGCTTGCCAACAATGAAAACATTTA
>JAOTRN010000001.1:23072332-23082677 GCA_028566695.1 Bagroides melapterus
TGTCTGTGTGTGTGTGTGTCTGTGTGTGTGTGTGTCTGTGTGTGTGTCTGTGTGTGTCTGTGTGTGTGTGTCTGTGTCTGTGTGTGTGTGTGTGTAGGACATAAAGGCAACTGAACGCTACAGCGACTCGGACGCGGATGAGCACGACGCTTATTTGGAGAGGATGAAGGAGGAGGGTAAAATCAGAGAAGAGGGTGACGAGTCAGAGGGTGACAGCGGTGAGTGACACTGTTCATGAGCAGCATCTGAAATCAGCACGCTGTCTGATAAACGAACATTTAATCGAATTAATTCTTTATCTTCCTGAACCTGTCGACGATTTCTGTTTCGTATCAGACTAGCGTCCTTTATAACACAAAAATCTCTTCCTGCAGACGAGTCTTTCAATCCTGGTGAAGAAGATGATGATGTTGCTGAAGAGTGAGTGGTTTTTTTTTTGTTTGTTTGTTTGTTTGTTTGTTTGTTTGTTTTTTTCGTTAGTATTTTTGATAGATTTCATAGTGACTATTTGTTTAAAAGTCTTACCGCTCTTCCAGATACGACAGCAATGCCTCTGTGAGTGACAGCGAGGCAGAGGACGATGACAGCGAGGACGAAGGGAAGAAGAAAAAAGTCGAGAAGAAGCCCAAGAAACCAGTAAAGGAGAAGAAGGAGAGAAAACCACGCAAAGAGGTACAGATAAAAATATGTAGTAGTATCATTTTTTTGGTAGGTTCTTAATTGTTTCTTTAGTCCAAATGTCCGTATATGGTGTTTAGACGTGGGTTTTTATTAAGCAGTCATTTGGCTGTGATCAGACATGGTGGCCTTACCACTGAATGCTCAATGAAAGAAAAGAAAATCTGTTCCTGTTTAACCTACTGCGCTCATCCCGATATGTGTGTTCTGAAGTCATTTTTTTTTTTTTTTTTTTTTTTTGCCCTGCGTTGATGATGCACAGACACCAAAATCCCACAGAGCTGGGGAAAAAAGTCAGTCCCCCCACCCAATAACCCCGCATGTGTCCGAGGGAATAAATAAAAATGCAATTAATACGATCCATGTGTGCTGCATAATTACTTCCTGGTGTGTTGTGAAATGTGCAGTTTCAGTGATGCACGTTCCTTCGCCCAGAAACTGACCACTGTGCTGTTTATATTAGAACATTCTGATTTATTTTACAATAGATTTAAAGTTTAGTAACATGCATGTAAATATAAAAAAAAAGATTTTTTTTTTATACAGGTTCTGTCAATTCCTCCCAGTGAAGACACATGTAATGTCTTTCTGTCATGGCTACGCTTATGCTTGAGGCTAAATGCATGCTGTGGTCATGTCACACAATGTATAAACAAAACCCGTATATCTGCTCTGTCTTTCACTAACAGAAGAAGGTGAAAGACGCTGGCGCCCCTAAAAGACCCATGAGCGCCTACATGCTGTGGTTGAATGCGAACAGAGAGCGGATCAAATCCGAGAACCCTGGAATCTCGGTCACGGAGATCTCTAAGAAAGCTGGCGAGATGTGGAAGCAGATTGATAAAAGCCGCAAAGAGGTTGGTCTGATGATGATGGTGATAGTGCATATTCATTTACACTCAACAGGATTAAGTTCTCCTCATGCAACACTAATAAATAAATATTTTACAATACACAGAATCACTATAATGCATCTCCTCATACTGAAACCCACAACTACACCGGGCTTCGCCCTGACCGTTATCACTTCCTGAAACAAAGCTGCTTCATTTAAACTCCATTAGTAGCGTCCCTAAAAGACTTTTGTTTAACATCACTGACAATCTCTTGTCTTCTAATCTGAACACACTTTACTGAACCTGAGCTTTCTCTCCGTCGGCGTAGGAGTGGGAGAGGAAGGCAGAAGAAGCTAAAAAACAATATGACAGAGCGATGAAAGAATATAAAGAAAGTGGCGGAGGAGCTTCATCGTCTGCGGTCAAGTGAGACACACACACACACACACTAACAAACTCATACTTAAGGCACCAAAAGGAAGTTAGTTTCGTCTACATGTTCTCTATCTGTATCTTCAGTGTCCGTGTGTATAAATGCAAATTACATACAAATACAAATTTTCTCTTGGTTTCTTTTCTTTCCTTTCTTTTTTTTTTCTCCCTACTGGGGAGCTACTGGGATGTTCTGGAAGGAAACTTTACACAACTTTATGCTGATTCAGAAATTGTAACTCCGTATACATTTGATGGCATAAATCTGCGTTCGTGCTAGTGTAAGAAACACCCTTAAGCTAATGTCCTAGCGAATGATGTCACGTTGTATATGAAGTAAGCTTTACCCCATTGTCTGCTGTGCGTCAGTGAAAAGAAGAAGAAAGCTGGGAAAGCGGACGAGAAGAAAAGGAAGAGCAGTGGAGAGAAGGAGCGAGACAAAGGAGGAAACGAAAGCTTTAAGAGCAAAGAGTTCATTTCGAGCGAGGAGAGCTCGTCCGATTCTGATCACGGCAAAAGCAAAAAGCGCAAGGTAAAAACTCATGGATTCGGTTAATAATACCGGAAGATATTTTTGGTTGAAACATAAAGTAATATTTTAGCTTTCTCTATCACAGGCTGATGAAGACGATGATGAGGATGAGGAAGAAGTTGCCTCTACACCGCCAAGCTCAGAGGAAGAGTCTGGCTCTGACTGAAGTCGCACACGTGAGCTGGGGTTCTGAGAACGCAAGCTATCGCAAAGGATAAACCGCCATCCTGCACACCATGTTTTCATTGAACGTCATTTACAAGTTACAAAGTTCATTTAATTAAATGTTGCTGAGAAACAAAATTATAAATAGCTTAAATATATTTTTGTGGAAAACAAAACAAAAAAAAGTTTGTTTTAAGCTTTGGATCAGGTCCTGAGGTAATTAGCATTACAAACTGTCATGTAACACAGCTTGTTTTTGATGTGTTAATTGCTTCACCATGAGACAATGATATTTTTGCTATTTATAATTTCATTACTTCACATGTTCGTTCACGTTCAGGGAAAGCAATGTATTTTGGTGGCTCATACTGATCAGCGAAAGTTATCAGAACACCACCGTTTCCTCTTTTTTTTTTTTTTTTTTTTTTTTACGTGTTGTTGTTGTTTTACCCTTTTGATTTGTTCCCCCCAAACACTGTCAGGCATCACAGTCAAAGACAACACACAATTACACAAAGACATCTTCGGACCAAGTTTTGCAGCCTCCTCAAGCACTGGTGTACTTTCATCTATATATATATATATATATATATAGGGAAACCGAGACCACGGAGAGGCGGGTATGTTTTTCTAAATCCTGTTGTCTGAAAGCAATGACTCTTCATTAACTTTTTCTTACCTGTAGTTAAACTCGAATAAAAAAAAAATCAGGGATCATTAGCGTTCTCCTATTGCGTGCTTTCTTTTCTTCCTACTTTAAATGAAGATCCTGTACTACAGCTTGATTTGAATATATGGATGTTTTTTTGTCCTGTGACAATAAATGTTTTGTAATAAAGTTTGACGTGTGTGAGTGTGTGTAATGAAAAGTTTGTGAGTTTTGAGTTTACACAAACTACATATCCCTCTATAATAAGCAGTTTGGGTACACCGAGCTTAAAAATCTTCAGTCTCATGATTCATTGAACAACGTAGACGTCTAAAGAAATGAACAGAGAACGTGTTGTAACATTCATTTCAGTTCTACTTCTGCAGCACGATTAAACAGTCACAAAGCAGCTTTACAGATGTACGGCTTCAGGATGTTGTTGGTCTTTCGGCTGCTCCCTGTTCAGGGTCTGCAAAAATGATCATGCGCTCCGCGTTTTTTTTTTTGTTTTTTTTTTAATTTCGCATAAGTTTTGTACCGGATTCCCTTCCTGACACGACCCTCCCGTTTTATTTTTTTTGTAAGCAGAACTGAGAGTCAATCCCTCGTTCAGTGATTCCTGGGAATCAAACCCAGGCCATAGTGGTGTGTGCTCAGGATGATAAATGACAAATTGTGTAGTTACTCCAACAGTAACACCGCTGAATCATTTGATTAATCTGGAGTCGATTATAACGTGACTGACTACTATAATGTGATGGACAGTTTGCGTAATCAAGGTTCTTAGTTTTACCATGGCTGATATTAAGTGTTTGAGAAACGTTTAACTTTTAAACAAATGTGTTGCAGGATCGTTTTGTCAATAATTTGTAAATTATTCAGTGGAACGCATCTGAAAAATTTGAGCCAATCAGGAACAAGCTTTTTTCCAAGAATTATTTAACTAATTGTACAGAAATAGAACTGTTAATACAGAAAGCACTAAAGAAAGGAAATGCAAGGAATATATCAGCGATATAACCGTCTCACTGTAAATTTTAAATAAATGAAACTTGTGTATTCAGTCTTAAAGAATATTCACTTTTTAATTTAGAATTTTTAATTAAATTGAATTAAAAATGGTTAAAACCTATATTTTGGCTGAACAATAAAAAGTGTTGTGTAGCAAGTGCCAGTGGAACCAAACAAAGGACAATTACATAAAAGGGAAAAAGAAAATATTGAGCGGAAGAACGACGGTGAAAGTGTTGAGAGATCAGGAAAAACATTCAGCTCGGCTTTAAAGAGGAAGCCGTGGAAAAAAGTCCAAAAGTTTGGGTGTTAAGACACAAAGTGACCTTCCATTCTGAACAATCTAAAATTGAGGACGTAAAGTGTATATACTGGCACGTAGGAGTGGTTTAAGGTAAGAGGAAAAAATATTAAAAGTTGTCTGGTTACTGAGTACTCAGAGCTTAATAGCTGGTTTAATTGGTCTCTGGAATTTTTCTAGGTTTAATTTCAAATTTCAACTGAAAAACAATTCGGCTGAGTAAATGATGTATGATTAATAATTAATTAGGTCCTAATGTGTTTTGCAGATGGAAAGATCGAGAATTAAAAAGCACGCTAGGCTCTAATAAATAGGAGCAGATTGATATTGTAGATGTATAAATCGTTTAAAACATAAATGAAATCGGTACTGAGGGAGTTCGTGGAATATGTTTATTTATTTATGTATTTATTTATTTATTTATTTACTGTCATTTTAAAAGTGCTACCTGGCAACAAAAATATTGAGAAATATTGCTCTGTGTGTGTGTGTGTGAGAGAGAGAGAGAGAGAGAGAGAGAGAGAGAGAGTTAAAAACTGTTTACCAAAATAAAATCCTTGCCTCAACAGACAGACCTCAGTGTGTAGGCTATGTATTGTCATGTGGTTTTTAATCTATGCTCTGACCGAATTAGCCGGTGTGGTCTTTAATAATTCACAGGGAAATGGGATGGTAAGAGCGAGTGTGGTTTTTTTTTTCATTAAATGATGGAAATAGACAAATGGAGTCATTTCCTTTCCACAGAGCTGCTCTAACTGGAGGACATCGAGGGAGTGTTCCACCTCTTTGCCTGTTTTCAGCTCTCGTGGTGTGGGATTTCAAAAATAATGGCATTAACGGGACAAGTGCATGTTAATCCGACTATACGTCCATTTGAATGTCAGACGACTTGTTGCAGCAGTTTTACAGTGTTTCTGTCATTAATGTATTGAACGTATGGCACCAGCTGTGCTCTGTAATTTACAGGAAACTCCCTTTTCCCTAGTAACTTGAAAGCATTTTTGACATGTAATTGGCTCAAAAAATAACCACAAACATAATGGGCCACTTTAGTATAAGCCGGAAGCACACTCCCCCTCCTCAATAAGTACAAATTTGCACATTAGTGTAGTCCCAGTTGGGTTGAAAGTATTCTCCAGGGTGTGAAGTATTAAAGTGGGTAAAGTACACTGTCTTACTGAAAACACACTCCTAAACCAAAAATATGCCAGTAGGTCGATTAGCTACTGTGTGTGTGTGTGTGTGTGTGTGTTATTTATTTATTTATTTATTTATTTATTTATTTATTATATAAATAATATACGTATATATAAATTATATATTGTACTCTGAATCTTTTTTCCCCACACCATGTGAGAGGACATGTTTCCCAAGGAATTTCTTTTGCTTAATTAAATTAAATACAAAATTGAAAAAGAAAGATAAAATTACAGAATACAAGAAAATTATTCAAATAAATTTATACTAATAATATAAAACAGCCTGAAACCACTTGTGAAAATCATAAAAAGTTTATGATCCATTCTAATCCATTAGGGTGTGAACACGTGCTTCAGTAGAAGATATAAGACGTGTAAAATCGGACTTTTTGTACAAATCAGTTCAAAAAGCAGCAAACATGATAAATAAATTAAAAATATACTCTAACAAAAATGAGACCTCTACTGTAGGTAAACTGTACGTAAATGTTTGTGAAAAACCTAATAAATATTACACACGTCTCCAAACAGAAACCTTCACCATATCAAGCAATAATATCATATTTTCTTTGTAAAATAACACCACAGTTAGGCTTCGATTCTTTAACACAATACAATCCATAGCTGTTAACGTAATAAGCTATAATAGTAATAATATGTAATGTACTAGAACAACCACACAGCTCCTGATTAGAGAATTCATCTCAAGCCAAGAAGCTTTTATCGTCATTTCAACCGTATATAGCTGATGCAGTACAGAGTGAAATAAAACACTGGTTCTTCAGGACCGCGGTGCTACGTAAAACGACATAAAGCTGCATTAAACAATACAGAGCTTAGGATTTAAGTCCTAGCCAAGTAAAATCTGCAACCTCGTGCAACAGTGTGTGACGAAAGACAAACAGAAAATACAAAACAATAAAAGACAAATACACAAAATTCAAAAATAGTGCTACTGTATATTGTATATTATAAAAGACATTGATGAACTAGAGCAATTGTAAACATATTCAAACTTATGTAGAAGCAGATGAGGTATTGAAAATGTGGTGTAGCGAGTGAGTGTTTAGTGTAGTTCACACAGTTGCGTGTGTGTGCGTGTGTGTGTGTGTTCGTTATAGTTCAATGCTGTTAATTAAGAAGCCTGACGGCTGGAGGGAAATATCTGGATCTGTATTATGATCTAATATTTAGTTAAAGCTGTTAAGTAGTTAAATATTTCGTTAAAGCAACAGCTTTTAATTTCTCATTATCCCATCCACAAATCTCGTCGATCAAGGCTGTGATTTTTTTTGTACACGCCTTTACCTTGATGCCCTTTAACTATTGTATGCAGTAATCTACAGCTATTCTTCATGCTATTTAAATTAGGGGGGTCTTGATCACTGGAGGTTTTTGGTCTGATATTGATCTCACCCTGTGATGGCAAATAAATACATGAAATATATTTTTATTTTTAGCCAGTTTCAACACTTTTGGTGCTAATTACCTCATTAGGTGTGTTAAGTAACAGCATGCTTCTGTATAGTGCAGTGAGATTAATGCCTGAGTTTAGCAGCTGATGTGTTCACTGTGGTGATGCTCTCACTCACACTTTGTTTAGAAGAGCCTAAGAGGTTAGCAAATGAACGGATCATTAAGGAAACTTAGCGGACCCCAGAGACACAAGAGAGGAAGAGTTGAAAGAGGGAGGAGAGAAGAGAGCGTTAATGGTCATTTAGCTGTCTTTTTTTTTTTCATCTCTGCCTTTAGTGCTGGAAGGAGAAGGCACTAAACTTCATTCAGCAGAGGCTGAGGGAACAAGAGAAGCTTAGCTGGAGCTCACGTGTTGTGGCCTCCTCCTCTAGCCGTGCGGAAGCAAACAGTAGCTTACACTTGTTAGCACACAGATCTGACAGCTCACCTCATCATGTTTGGCTGGGTTGCTGGTCTCTTCACCTATGAGACGACTAAGTCGGTGGTGGTCAAGAGCTGGTCGGTGGGAATTATCAACCGAATAGCTCAGCTCCTCATTATCATTTACTTTGTTGGGTAAGTGCTTAGAAATGTTTGCAATGTATGGTTGAAATAATCGTATGTGTGTGTGTGTGTGTATGTGTGTTTTCAAATGACTGCAATGAATGCAAATATTATTGACAATTGTGTCATGGATAAAAACGAAAGTAAAATAAATGTATTAAGTACAAATTATAAATATAAAAATATAAATTATACAGAAATAACATCTACATATAAGGAAATACTTTAAACGATATATATATAAACTAAATGTAATTACACATTTTTTACACATATAGTCCTTTTTACAATAGAAAGTGTCTCAAAGGATGTAGATTTGTAATGAACAAGCCTTTATGATTACATCAGCAGTTCATAGGTACAAATTTTCAACATCTAGGTTTTGAGAGTTTAGTTCCATCCCTGCTCCAACACACAATATTATGCAATTATGTTCAATTAAGCCTGAAGGACTTGATTAGTTGTATCAGGTGTGTTTAATTAGGGTTTCTCAGGTGTTTTTCCCTGTAAAAAAAAAAAAAAAAAAAGCCAAAATGAATATTTCACACATATAAATAATGTTGATGAAATAATTCTGTGCTGAAGATATTATTATTTATTTAATATTTATTCATTCTTTGTTTATAGGTTCATTGTTAAAGGCAACCCTGGTGACAAGTTGCCCTTCTCTCAAATCAAAAGCAAAACAAAAAAATATTCATGGCATGCTTTAATTTTTATGATACTTCTTCAAGAACCGTATTTAAGATATTCTAGTATAATTATGGAAAATACTGCAGCAGAAAGAAGCATCCTTTAGTTCCACGTCTAGTTAATGAATGCTGAAAAATCCAGTCACAAATTATGCTGCTTAGTGCGAGATAAATGCTTTCAGTCTCCGAAGGACATAATGACTTTGTTTCTCTAATTCAATTAGGCAGCTGGCTTTTTCTTCAATTTGAGGGAAAAAAAATAAGAGATGCATAATCAGAAATCAAACAACCAGAGGAAAAGATGCTTTTGCTTACTGGTGTTTGTGTGTGTGTGTGTGTGTGTGTGTGTTTAAAGCTGGGTGTTTATCCATGAGAAGGCATATCAGGTCCGTGACACCGCGATCGAGTCTTCAGTCATGACTAAAGTAAAGGGCTTTGGCTTCTACAACAACACTATGATGGATGTAGCAGATTACGTGATGCCCAAACAGGTTAGCGACACGTGTTGACAACAAAACGTACTCCATGATAAAGAAAGAAAGTTATTCAGAATGAAAAATCAACCCTGTCTGACATTTCCCAGGGTGCCTCTGTGTTCTGTATCATCACCAGAATGATCATGACCCCCAATCAGATGCAGAGGAAGTGTCCCGAGGTCAGTCTTTATCTATTTCCTGTTGAATGGACATAGACCTACACAGCTGTATCCATGTCTTCATACCTTCTCTTCTCTTCTCTTCTCTTCTCTTCTCTTCTCTTCTCTTCTCTTTCAGACTGACCGGAATTTTAACTGCACCACTAATAATGACTGTGAAAAACACATGTCCTCAAACTTGGCAAGTGGTACGTGTCTCCTTTGTTTCTTTCTTCCTTCCTTTCATTTTTGTCATTTATCTTTCTCTTGTGTTTAACACCTTGAAGTCATTTTTATTCTCTTTGCCTTCACTTTGTAGGGAGGATAACGGGGAAGTGTATCACTGAGGCTGAACGCTGTGAGATTTTAGGCTGGTGTCCAGCAGAAGATGACAACACAAAGGAGATGTAGGATACACACAAACACACACACAAACACACATATGTTTGCTAATGTTGCTAATTATTACTATGCTACACTCAATTCTAATTCCAGGAAGCGTAAGCAAACCTTTCTTTGGATCTTTTAGTATTTTATATAGAAATTGGAGGGTTTTTTTGTTTGTTTGTTAGTTTGCAGGGGTCCTTGCTAAATGTCACGACAAGTTCCAAAATGACGAATATTTCTAATCTTGTTATGATATTTGGTTATAAAAACTATGCACACTTCCACATATAAATTAACATTAATCTCTGTAAACTCCCTCTCACAGAAACTCAATGCAGGAGGTTGAGAACTTCACGATCTTTATAAAGAACAGCATTCGCTTCCCTCTATTCAATGTCACAAGGTGAGACAAGAACACACTTTCACTAGAGCAAGGATATGATACACTTCCAAAACATAATTCTCTCTCTCTCTCTCTCTCTCTCTCTCTCTCTCTCTCCTCTATCTCTCTCCATCTCTCTCTCTCTCTCTCTCTCTCTCTCTGTGTCTCTCTGTTTGTCTGTCTGCTCGATCTCGATCTCTGTGTCAGGGGGAATTTAGAAAAAAATAAAACACTGAAATGTGTCTATGACCCTGACACTACCTCAGACTGTCCCATCTTCCGAGTGGCAGACGTGTTAAGGTACACCGGTGAGGATTTCCAAGACATCTCGAAAAATGTGAGTCCTGTACCTTGTTTGAGGAACACTTTTCTTTTCATATACAGTACTGTGCAAAAGTCTTAGGCACCATATTATCTGTAGTACAAAT
>JAOTRN010000001.1:23205679-23216836 GCA_028566695.1 Bagroides melapterus
TTAAAAAAAAAATGATGACAGCAAACGTTAATAAATTAAAAATGACATTTGTTAACAAATTGCTGTGGTATAAGAGAAATCAATAATATTTGGACACACTTGTAGGAAAAGATCAGCTTCACGGTGGGTAACTACTAACTGCTTTGTGGTGGGTCCCATTGCTCCACCCAGGTGTTGATTATTTTCCTCCAAGTAACTTGTTCCTTAGTAGCCATGTTGGCTGATAAAGACATCATCTTGGCCGCCAAATTATATAAAAGGTGTGATGGAAGCCATGTTCGCCGTTTACATGCGAGATCTGTCTGGCATAACAACTAGTTTGGATTGGGGAAAATAGTAAACCCAGTCTACTACTGATCCAGTATTTCAGGTCGGTTTCAGCCCCTATAGCTGTTTTCAGAGCTCTGATAGACGTATTGAATATGATTGAATATGTATATAGAATGAATAAAAGGCTTTTCTAATCAAGTGCAGGATTTTTTTTTTCAGTCTTTCTGTTTTGGTATTTAAGGTGTTTAGACATTTTCCATATTTAAGATGTAGATGCATCTCACCCTTGCTCTGTAGGTGTTCCTGGAGTTTGAGGACAGCCCGTGGAGGCAGCGCTCCTGGGTGCAGCTGTACGGAGAAGAGGTCAGAGCAGCTCTGATGGAAAACACCATTGTGTGGGCTCCCTCAAGCGACTCGTCCATTCCTGCAGTCGGAGGACCATCTCCCATCCACTGGCCTGCCCTGGTGAGTGTACAGGGATAGCCAGGAGTCTGCTGGACTTTTCCAAATCCGTTTAGTGAAGCGGCCTGGTGTCTCTCCTATTGAGAGTAACGTTAATGTTCTGGCTTGATGGCACTCAGAAGGATGGAGGTCTGTAGTATTTATCAAGCTTTGAAATGCTTGCTGAGAATGTTTTAAGGAATGATGGAAAAGACATTGGGATAGTATAATTTGAAACCAGAGTGATGCGTGATGTGGACTTTTTTTTACACCACTTATTTTGGGACAAGAGTATGTTTTTTAATAAAAATGTCACGTTCTAACTCTTCCTTATATATCGTATTAATGGATGATGTGATTTCTTGGTGGCTTAACAAACATTTGTTGCCAAAGTATATGAACCCTCACAAATGTAGTGGTGATAGGCTTTAAAATATGATGTATTATGTTCTTTTTCATTCCAGATCTTTAGCATGTAAGTCGGTGTAACTGATGTTCCATAATAACGCATTATACATAAATACACTGCGCTGTATTTGATTCGTTAATTCACACAGCTTTAAGACTGTGGAAGAAAAGCAGGTTGTTCAAGTGAGATTCATTTGCAATTCAGTATTTTGCGCACCTGTATGTATTGTGAAAAAATAATTTGCAGAATTTCTGCTTTGTGACTGTTAACAATGTGATGTGTTCAACTCCGGCTCTTCCTTCAGGTGTTTCAACCGCTGGTGGACCGTGTCGGAATTGGATCCCTGGTTCCCGTTGAGTTCTTCGGAACGAGAAAGCTGGAATTTCTCCCGAGTGGAAGTTCGCTGCAGAGATTTGAGGTTGGCTATGAACTAGTAGTAGTAAATGACTTCCTCCTATATGGAAGGAGTAGTTCAACCAGTCATGTTATGGTTAAAGCAGAAGTACATTTTGGTAAGATTTTAATCAAGCCCCAAGAAGAACTTTCCGGTGGCCACAGTGGGATTTTAGTTTAAACACAGGTCTGGTATTGTGTACTAGACCTGCTTCTGCTCATGTAAACACTGGTGTTCAAGGACAGGTTATTTCGTTCCTGTACAGGCTGAGAAGGATGTGAGGCATCCACTCCTGCAGGAGCAGCCAGCACTCCAAGCAGCCATCAGCAGCTGGCATCGTGACTCAGAGCTGCAGGAAATCCTGAGAAAAGGTCAGCAGCATCGACCTGTAAATAAACCCCCTCCGTTAATGTTGCTCATCTCAAACAGTTATGTCCATTTAACAAAACATGCATGTGCTGTCATTTTGCTTTGATAGGGACTTACACAATTCAGGGCCGAAGGGTGCAGGTGTACCAGCCGGAGTTTGAAGAATCGTGGGCTCAGGGGCTAGTCTCTCAGCATGATCCTGTGAAGCACATTATGGAGATTACCATGGACCAGGTTGGTGTTATTTTTATTTTTTTTATCATGCCCATTCCGATGTTGTGATAAAGTCTTCATTTTGTATAAGTTTTTTAAATTAAGAAAGACAGCTTATTAGGTAGAAAAACTGCACATATATATATTTTCTTTTTACTCATTGAGCATTTACATTTCAGAGAGAAGAGACCCAGGTAGTTGATCCACGAGTCATTCATGTAACGCTTGCTGTGGAGCCAACAGATGAGGTACACCACTTTTACTACATATGAATTTGTTGGCACTGTTAAATGAAAAACTGCAGTAGTAATTGTGTTTCTGTGGTCTTCAGGATCGGCAAAGAAAGGAAATGGACGGCAGTAAGGGCGAGTGTGGGCGCCGGCGTCGGACAGCTTCTGAAGGAGACGAAGACGTGACCCTGAAACGATTCAAAGGAACAGGGGAGGTTGAGCCAAATGGCCAGAGTGACAGCAGTTCGGTCACAGCAGACTGCGAATCAACGGTAATAAGGGGCAGTGGGACGCTTGCAGCGATTATGTTGGAGGCGAGGAATGTAGTAGGAGGAAGTCAGGGGCAGAACACCATTGCTAGACAGATTTCAGCTAATTGTATTGCTAACAACATTACTTCTCTACAGGACCATTCCATCAGCAGGTCTACCGGTGTCATTAAGGAGAACGGCAATGCCAATCTGAGCCAAGACAAAACGGCTTCTCTGGCAGCCACAGCAATTCCCGCGTCTATCTTAGCTCCACCACCTTTGAAGCCTGCTCCATCTGCCTTTTCTACCACATTTCCCTCTTTGGGACAGATGCCTAGTTTGGTGCCCGGAGCTCCCGCACCCAAGGTCACGTCCACAGCCCTGGCACCTGAAAGGGATGATGGAGTTCATTCAGCCTTTCCCAGATCTGCTCCTCTGATATCTCCAGGTCCTGTCACCATTTCTTCACCTTCCCAGGACAATTCTCCCAGCGTGGTCCTTTCTGCAACCCCAGAACTCAACCAGCAAGCACCTGTTTGGGGGTCACTCCCAGAAGCAAGCCAGGTAAGCATGCTGATAAATAGATACAGCTTTGTTGTCAATGTGTAGTACAGGTACATTGCAACGAAATGCCCTTTTGATGTGTTGGTCAGCGTTACTGGTGTTGGTTTCCATTCATTCTTACACGCCTTTTAGATTTCTTAAATGTGTATGCGACTTCTGTATTATTCGATGTGCTTATTTGAGCACTTTGAGTGTTTGAGATTATTGTAAGATTTTATTTTTCAGACACCCAAGCCAACCACCCTTGCTGTGGGAATCAGTCCTTCCCAGCCCAAGCAGACCAGTGGGGCTGTGTTCGGTGATGTTCCTGCACAGACTAATGGAGCTTCCCAAGAGAACAAGGAACCCTTTGGTTTTTACTTTGCAAAACCACAAGAACCTCAGCAGCAGGCATCTAATCCATCACAGAACTTATTTTTTCAGTGTATGTCCCAGACGCAGACTCCAAGTCCAGGTATCACACAAGGTCAGTCAAAAGACACTAACTACTTTACAGCCTTGGCAAAAAACGTTAGCAAGGAGCCCCCGACCCTTTTCAAGCCCGCTGCTGCCTCTGAGGGCCTAAAAAAGGCCGTTGTTGCCTCTGCGTCTGCAGGACTGTTTGGTTCTGCACCAGCTAGTGCCCTGGCATCTGTGAAAGAGCAGCCCAAAGTGCCTGATGTCAAGCCAGCAGGTAATGGAATTCTAATAAACAAATCTTTTGGAGCAGGAGGAGACACACTGGGGAAATTGACCACTGGTTTCCCATCAGCTGTTGGCAGCAGCCCTGTTTTGGGTTCAGGGGACATTACGAAACCTGTTTTAGGGCTCGGGACCTCTCTTGGTCTGGGCTCTACTGCACTGACTAGTCCTGGTGCTGGACTGAGAAATACTACGAGTGCTAGCCCTGCTAGTGGATTTGGTCTGCTTGCAGGCAGCAAGGCTTCAGATCCTCATGAGAACCTATTCCTGGCAGCCTCGAAAGAGGCTAATCCATTTCTTGCTTATACTGGAGCGGTCTCGAATAGTCCATTTAGCATGTTGACCACTCCAAACCTGTCCTCGTCAGTGCCCCCTACTCAGTCTGTAGGAGGAACCAGTATTCTTACCCAAGATCCACCGGTCACTGAACCCCAATCAAATTTATTCACAATGGGTGAACATCCCAAAGGAATCCTATCTTCCCAGTTTGCCAGCTGTTCTTCTTCCTCTTCTCCTGCATCTTTTATACCACAAGACAAAGAAGATCAAGAGATCAAACATAATAAAGAGGTCTCTGATGATGGGACTGGAGCCTTTAACACTGAAAGCGTGTTTTCAGAGGATCAGACAGCACCCATGCTCTTTGACCAAGGGTCACAGAAGTTCTCTCTGGACGATCGTGGCCAGTCTAGCAAACGGGACTCTGACTCCAGTACCAACAGCGACCTGTCTGACTTGAGTGAGGCGGAAGATACCAGTGAACATACCCAAAACTCTGGCATGCACTCGTCTTCAGATGGGTCTGATGTGCAGAAGGCCAAAGCCCAGGCTGCTAAGAACAGACCAAGGAGCAAACCATTTAAAAGTAGGCTTTATGGATTACTGGGATTTTCTGTTACATGCTGTTTTATTCATGTTTGTATTGGGTTTTTTTGGGGGGGGCTTTGTATCCAGTTGCTTGTCTGAAGTTTGTATGTCTTATTTTATAAAAATTTAAATAATAATTTAACAAGTAAGATAAGAATCTCTTTATGGAGGATTATTAAGCCAGAATGTAGAACATCAGTAGTTTGTGTTCGTGAAGTTTGTGGTGCTGTGTTATAGTTGGTCAGTCCATACTGAAGGACCAGAATAAGGTGCGACGTCTGAAGCAGTCTGGTGAAGCGTTCCTGCAGGACGGCTCCTGCATAAATGTGGCTCCACATCTGCACAAGTGCAGAGAGTGTCGCCTTGAGCGCTACCGGAAATCCCGGGAGCAGGATTTGGAAGACGACGACCCCAACGTGGCCTGCCGCTTCTTCCACTTCCGTAGGTCAGTAAACGTGTGGGATCTGGATATGTAGAGGTGCAGTTTGGTTTGGCTTATTTAAAAGTGTCTCCCCCAAAGCATGCATAGTTTCTGTAGAGATTTAAAATTTGAAATATTCCTGTTCAAGCTTGTTCAACTTGTTAAAACTTTATTTTTCTTTACTCAGGCTAGCATTCACAAAGAAAGGGGTGCTTCGTGTGGAGGGTTTCCTGACCCCACAGCAGAGTGACAGCATGGCCATGGGCTTATGGCTGCCTTCCACAAATACACAGGAGGGCCTTGATCTGGACACATCCAAGTACATTCTGGCCAACGTGGGTGACCAATTCTGCCAACTCGTCATGTCCGAGAAAGAGGCCATGATGATGGTGGAACCTCACCGTAAGTTATTGTTTGTACTTATTTATAGATATTTGAAATGAAAGCTCTTGAATATCAGGTTAACTTGACTGCAGTAGTTTTGCCTATGTGTTAATGCGTTGTGTCTGTGTTTGAGCAGAAAAGGTAGCGTGGAAGCGGGCAGTTAGGGGTGTGAGAGAGATGTGTGACGTGTGTGAGACGACGCTCTTCAACATCCACTGGGTTTGTCGCAAATGTGGTTTTGGCGTATGCCTAGATTGTTACCGGCTACGAAAGAACCAGCCACGTGATGGTGAGCACAGCTACATGGTATCTAATGAACAGAAGTGAGTCTACTGATGTTGTGTGGTTTTTAAATAATTATGTTGTTTTTTTTGTTGCAGATGTCGATGAAAACCCAGATGAAGAAGTTTTCTCTTGGCTGAAGTGTGCAAAAGGCCAGCCTCATGAACCCCAGAACCTCATGCCCACTCAGATTATACCTGGCACAGGTAGGCACTGTTGTTCAGTGAGTACTTCCCGTTTGTTCAGCACAGTGTGTATTATAGACATGAGGTTAAATACAAAGGCCATGAAGTAAGCTGGATCTTTTGTTACTAAGGTAGTGTCATAAATGTGTTTAATGGCTACGTTATTAAGATTAAACCTTAAATGAGTAGGGTACTTAACAATCTCGAGTCACCACCACTCCTGATGTCTGTCCATTTGAAATGTAAAAGCTCCTCACACTTATACGTAATTGTACAAACTTTAAATTTTTTTTCCTTTACCTTCTCATAGCACTCTACAATATAGGAGACATGGTACATGCAGCACGGGGCAAGTGGGGGATTAAAGCCAACTGTCCCTGCACCAGCCGGCACAATAAACCTGCGGCACGGTCTAATGTGCCCAACGGCCTTGCACAAGTATGGCTGTAAAAAATTTTCTTTTTTTGTTTAAAACTGTTTTTCTTTGTTTCCGATGTTACTGTATAGGGTAGAATTATTGGTAAATCTCTTTATTGTAGTTATGTAAAATTAAAAAGAATTTGACACACCTACTTAAGATATTTTGGTGTATTTTGCAGTCCGGCACAGCCTCTAGCACAGGTAATGGGGCTGCGTCCACTTCGTCAACTCCTCGTCCAGACGGGGATCCTGTGAATGCTGCAGTAGTAAAAGTAGAATCTGGTGCAGAGGGAAACAGTGCTGACATATCTGGCAGCAGCAGTGCTAACACCAGCACAGCAGGGCCTGCCATTGCCCTTACCCCTGGTTCTAAAGAAGCCAAGGGTAACTCATCTGCTCTACACTGGCTGGCTGACCTAGCCACACAGAAAGCAAAAGACGATTCTAAAGGTGAGCTGTTTTGTGTTTATCTGAAAGAAAAATCATTTAATTTTAAGCTTTGGTTAAGTTTGTGATAACGTAGGTAATATAGGTATTTTCTGTTAATGTAGGTATTTTTGAATCTGTGGTATAAATCATTGTTTTTATATTATGCTGAAACAAATTAAACATTGTAGGAGTACTTTAAGCAGACCCCTATTTTTTGTATTTGTTTTTTAAGACTCCAGCTCCCTACGGGCCATGATGCGTCGTGACAGTCGAGCTCCTTTTGGTCTAGACGCATTCAGCAGTCTATCCAAACCAGCAGGCCCACCTCCCAAGCTCTTTAACAGCCTGCTGCTGGGCTCAGGGCCAAGCCAGCCTAAAGCCGAGGGCACCAGCCTGCGGGACTTGCTCAACTCCGGCCCAGGCAAACTGCCCCAGGCACCTGATGGTGGAGTCCCCTTTCCTTCAGTATTCACCTCTTCAGCCGGGGTGAGTCCATGTTCTTCTTGACACTTATTTGTGCATCGTTGAAATAGCCAGCTAAAAATGACAAGGCAGGTTGGAGCACAGTTCACTCACTGTGGCATGGTGGTAGAATTTTGTTGAGGGGTTAGTGATTATTTCCATTTGATCCTTCCCGACAGGCTGATAAAGCAAAGGGAGGTCTACCTACCATACTGGACCACATCATTGCCTCTGTGGTGGAGAACAAGAAAGCCGAAAGTCGCCGTGTCTCTGGGCCTACGGAGGGCAGTGACTCGGCCAGTGTTACACGCAGAGAAGGGGTGATGGGCCTGAGCGTGCTCGAACCCCACACCTCCCACACGTGGCTATGTGATGGCCGTCTTCTCTGCCTGCAGGACCCCAGCAACAGCAACAACTGGAAGATTTTCCGTGAGTGCTGGAAACAGGGCCAGGTAAGGAGATTTTTCTGTGAATGCTAATATAAGGTTCTGTTTGAGGGCCTCAGAATCTGGGGGTTGGCTCTTGGTGTGGGGATTCATCACTTGAGGAGGAGATTCATCACTCATGGATGGGATTCATTACTACAACAGGGCTTAAGTTCTTTGTGAAAGTGTTTTAGTTTATCCAACACTTGGGGTTTCACTATTACTTGAGCGGGTCAGTATTTCAGAAAAGCTTTCAACACTTGAGCACAGTTTTCCACTAGAGGATTTGGTACTTAAGAACAAAGTGTGACATTCAAGGAGTAGTTTAGTTCTTGAGAATGCCAATTAGTCTGTTATCTATTTGTTTAGCCGGTGCTGGTCTCAGGTATACACAAGAAGCTGAAGACTGGGTTGTGGCTGCCGGGTGCTTTCAGTGAAGAGTTTGGAGATCAGGATGTAGACTTGGTCAACTGCAGGAACTGCGCGATCATCTCCGACGTCAAGGTCCGTGACTTCTGGGACGGCTTCCAGGTCATCTCCAGTGAGTGCACTTGTTTAATTGCAGACTTAAAGCCGCCTGTTGGGTGTCAAAATGCAAATTCAAGATTGTCCTGGTTTAACAAAACATAGGTGATCTTGATGATGTAGAACGTATACTTTGACGTGAACCTTTGTGTAGACTGTTACTCTATTGTAGAAAAGTTTTGTCTTGAGTTTTGAGACATGTATGTATGAATTCTGTAGAACGGTTGCAAGGGGCTGATGGGCAGGCAATGGTACTGAAACTCAAAGACTGGCCACCCGGAGAAGATTTCCGAGACATGATGCCTACACGGTAAGCTTGAGAAGCTAGAAGCTAACAAGGTTACTTAGCTTTACACTGAAACATTGATTTCTACCTTCAGGTTTGATGACCTTATGGATAACCTTCCTCTACCTGAGTATACAAAGCGGGATGGACGACTAAACCTGGCATCCCGTCTTCCTAACTTCTTTGTGCGTCCAGATCTGGGCCCCAAGATGTACAATGCCTATGGTAAGACAAAGGATGTTTGTAGCATGTGGATATGTTTGTGTGGAGATTATTTGATAACTGTGTACTCAATATTAAAATTGAAACTTCATGATCATTATTATAGAATTTTAGGATTTGTTTTGTTATTAGGATTTCTTATATTTAAAATTTTTTTCATCTAGGTTTGATATCAACCGAGGACAGGAAGGTTGGCACCACTAACTTGCATCTGGATGTATCCGATGCTGTTAATGTGATGGTGTATGTCGGAGTACCCGAGGGAGACAACGATCATGAAAACAGTAAGCACTTGTGTGTGTGTGTGTGTGTGTGTGTGTGTGTGTGTGTGTGTGTGTGTGTGTGTGTGTGTGTGTGTGTGTGTGCTGGCTGTTATTCATTTTTGCACTGGTTTACGTTTATTTCTACAAACACTTAGTGTAACAAGCTGCAATTGTGTACTTGTGATTCAACACCAGAGTACGCCACATTGTCAGCTTTGTGCCTGCAACTGCGCTGTTTATTGTTTGACCGACAATTAATTTCAACATGTCTTTTTTAACAAATTTTTTTTTCCTTTGCTTCAACCCAGCTTTAGTTTTGTGTTGTCCCTCCTCTATTAAGCTGTACACTGTCTTGTATCATTCTAAAATATTCACTACAGTCCTTGGCCCCAACCTTCGTACGTGGATTACTGAGTTGGCTGGATTGGATCGTTGACTATTTGACATGATTTTTTATATTTGTCAGACTTTTTTTTAATTTTTAAACAATACTTGGATAATGATTCTGAAAGATATACGTGGCTTAATCAAGGTAACACTGTGAATTAATATGTTGGGTAAATATTTTAGTCTGATATTATATAAGACTTGAGCATGATGCACATGCAATTTTGATTACCTGAATCTAGCCACATTAAGCTGTGCATGTCTTGTTGCATTGTATGCGGGAAAAAAAAGTAAAAACTTGTAATAGTCACTCCAGACTGCTGGTACATTCTCATTAGCCAGTTGTTGTTTTCTTACTCATGGTCTCTGCCCTTACAATGCAAAGCAGGAGCATACAGTTATTTCATCAATATCTCAGGTGCGTTCCAAAAACATACTAGCTCAATTTTATATGAATAACAAATCTGACACAAGTCCTGCATCTTTGTTTTTCTGACTCTTGTACGAAGGACAGGGCCCTGGTCTCGGTTGCCTAGCTCTCCTGCAAAACCTCTGATGGCTCATTTAGTTCAATCTTTATGGATAATACTAATCCAGTCCTTAATTATATACTTCTACAGGAGTCAGATTAGCTGCTAACAACAGACTAGTTAGCTTATTAGTGAGTTTTAAGTTTTAATTGACATGTAGTTGATCAAGAGCATCCTGGTAGTCACCTTCCTGGTGGCTCTTAGCTCAGGTGCTCAGAGTCTTGCTTCTTTTGACTGTGGCACCATTTCTCATTCACAGAAGCAGACCCTGCTGGATACAAAGGTCTGTGCAAATTTTTTTTAAACATTTGTTTCCCACATGAGGCATGATACTTCAGACTAACGTCCTGTCATTTCTCCTTTCTCTCTCTCTCTCTCTCTCTCCCTCTCTATTCTGTGTAATGACTAGAAAGAAAAGCTGATGTAAATCAGAACTATTGCTCTTAAAACAACATTCTTAATATGTTTTGATCTCACATATATCTAAACCCCAGCACAGATCAATGATTCGAAGAAAAATTTTGTCTTTTAAGCATAAAAGAAGCAATAACTTCCTGAGTTCATATCATATTGTGTGTGTGAGTGCATGGGTGTTGTTTTGTTTGCAGTTGGTCCATCACATGTTGTCTTGAGCCACTTGCTGGAGGGACAGTTGTACTTTTTGTATGTGCATCGTTTTTAAGAGGCCAGCAAACATTCTGTGCCACAAGAGGCACGGTGTGTGTCCTAGATAAAACAGACGTCTGTTTGAAGATGTAGCAGGTGATATGTCTGATGCCTCCTGTTACACACGATATGAACAATAATATTTAAGTCACAACATTTTAAGAAAAGAAAGGAATTTCCCCAGTAGTTCTCTTAGGAAACGTCTTAGACATTGTGTTAGCAAATGAACTGGCAACAACCTTGATACTCTCATATTATATCATATGATATATGATATGATATATATTGTCATAGCTTAAAAAAGTCACCTTATATTAATGCACTTGTTTTATGTTGTTTCTTTAGATAATTTACTCAGGGGCTTGTATGATGGGTTACAATATTAGTGATTATTAATTGTTAAATGATATTAATGAGTTCCTGTGTCATTTTCCTGTAAAGTCTTATTAGCTTTAAGGGAACAAGGGAATGACGGGAATTTAAGAGGTGGCTGATGACATAAAGACTTTCAAGTATTAGAATTTTTAGTGTGTAACGTTAAAGGAAAATAACTATAGTTGTGTTGTTCTGAACACATCACG
>JAOTRN010000001.1:23298817-23311880 GCA_028566695.1 Bagroides melapterus
GATAGATAGATAGATAGATAGATACTTTATTCATCCCAGTGGGAAATTTCAAAGAATCCAGCAGTATCTACAGACAAAGTCATGCAACAGATGTATATACATTCATGATGTATAGCAAAGTTTGTTGAAAACGTCGGTCCAAATAACAATCCGGTCTAGGAACCAGGTGAGTACAATCATCTTAAAACTACACAGTCACTGTATAAACCTACAGTTGAGTTTAGAAAGAAATCAGCCGCAGCCTCACTCCTTCACATCGTTCTGTATTTTTCTTCTGACCAGTGGTGGCGCTGTTGCTCTGGGTTGCACAAAATTCCAGAATAATTCTTTTTAAAGTTAATAATCTGAGATGGATGCCAGAAATAAAATGGATGATTTTTTTTTTTAATAGATATTGTAGTCCACTTACACCAGTCTGTTCCATCAGTACAGGGTTCATGTCTATGGATAGAAAAAAATCTAAAAATTTTTAAAGTTCCTTTAACGTTCTGCTCTCTGCTATTTACAGGTAGATGAGATTTGATATGAAGCACACAAAAAAAATCAGTTACGAGCTCTTTGTTTGTGAATATAAAGGATAACGAGGTGATTAATTAGACACAATTAACACCAACCGGGTGACACGGGTGTTTTGACAAATATTTACTCAGGCAACGTTTGATCGGAGTTTAGCTGAAGCTCGTCCAGCTTTATTCTTTAGTCACAGATTAAATGAAGTCAGAAGGAAGCGTGATGAATTTATCGCTTTTTCAGAAGACGCAGTGAAGGAAAAAAAAAAAAATTGCCTCCTACCATCTTTCTATTCCCACCTTTGAGACAGAAAGCAGCCACCTTCTTTCAGCTCTCTGTGGTGTCTTTTCCTTCTCATACACCTATAAACCCCTCTGTGTGGGACAGGAAGAAATAATTCAATTAAACTGTATTTCCCTTCTTCTTTTCATCTCCATCTTTTCCCTCCATTGCTGCTTTCCTTTCCTCGTGTAAAAGCATAATAGCGAATATGAGTCATATAATTGAGGAAAAAAAAAAAAAACAGAAATGGGAGCCATGGTTCAAATGGGTAGCTAAGTTTGGAACTGAGTTATATAAGCTGTCAGTGTTTGGTGTAGGCAAATGTGAGAGGAGAGGTAGAAGAGAGAGAGAGAGAGAGAGAGAGGGATGGTGACAGATGAGAGGGGAGGATCTGATGAAAGAGAGGAAATGAAATGGTAAACTGCGACGTTTAATGTTTAAGTGAAAAGAAGAAGAAGAAAAGTCGAGGTTTGAGGATAAATGGAGAAGGAAGGGAAAAGAGAAAGGTGGTGGAGGCCCTGTCTGTCTGTCTGTCTGTCTGTCTGTCTCTCTCTCTCTCTCTCTCTTTCTCTCACACGCACACGCACGCACACACACACACACAGCTTTCATTAAACACAGTCATCTTTCGGTAATAAGCACTTGAAGACTGATCTCTCTCTCTGCTTCCCTCAGGTGCTGCATTACCATAATGGCTTCTTGCTACAGCTCCGGTATTAGAACATGGAGGCATATTCCAAACCTAAACGCAATGCAACTTGTAATGCACATTATGCCGGCTCGACACATTAGATGTCATTACCGGAGCGGCGACAGACAGCGTTCGGTCATTATCTGCTAAAGTGTTCCACAGGGAGTCGGAGACACGGAAAAATCAGCAGAGAAAAGACACAAAGAAAGAGTTCAAAAATAGGACGTTTTTTTTTTCCACACGAAGTCGATCGTTAATCCGATCCGAAATAAACGATTAATGGCAAATGATACACGTGTGACATTATCGCGTATTTGTTCTCATTTACTTAACCGGTGGCTGGCTCGGCTCCGAACATACTCGTATTAATAGCGAACAACGTATTAATTAAACATAACGGCTACGCGGGGAATAAGGGAACAGATATGTGCAACCTTCGCAGTATCAGAAGCCCTGCTGACCTTTCTAATCAAAAACAAAATCCCTGTACTGTTGTAAGTGTGTGTTTTTTTAGGGAGCGTGTTTTCGCCCGACGTTAATTTGCTTTCCGGATAACGTCGACGTGGCACGAGGACGCTCGCCGTCGCCTTCACGAATAAGACAAAAGTGAGAAAAGTGCAAAAGGAAGGTTTCAGCCTCAGAAATTCTAACTGAGGAGGATGAGGATGAATATTTGATCAGCGTTTCAAGGCAATCCCTGTCTTATGAGTAAAAAAGATTCTGAGAGACAAACTGATTTTTCATTATAATTAAGAACGAAAAGACAAACATATAGGAAGAAGGAAAGAAATCATTGTTCGTTATATAGTTCATGTAACAGCGTTAACGCTCGCTTTATTTCTGGAAATCCGGAGATTTCCGTTATACGGTGAGTGCAGGAGGGACCGGCTGTCACGTCCGCAGTGTCGCAGACCAGACTGAGCTCTCTGTCATTCCTGTAACATAGTTATGAAAGATTTATGACAGCACCGATGCAGCTAAAGCTCCTATTTTTGTTGTTTTCACACTCGTTTGTGGTACAACATTAGGGACTTGAGAAACAGGATGCACAAAACCGCAATCCATCATGAATGCGTATGTTTGAAATGTGCATTAGCACAGCAGTTGCTTTAAGTGAAATCTCATAAGGGAACACTGCCATGATACATTAGCTTTAAAATTTGTCATCGTATTTTGAAAGGCGACGGAAACACGTGACGCGAGGAAGTAAACTTCTGCGATTTGCTGTTGTGCTTATGCTAATGCGTGCTTTCGTGCTATGTAGTGGATAAAACAAAGTTCAGAATGGGAGAAAAACAGGTGTGTGCGTGTGTGTGTGTGTGTGTGTGTGCGTGTGTGCGTGTGTCCGTAAGCATAGCTGCAGGCAACGCACCCCATCCCGTGCAGCAGTACGGGAGGAAAGCTGCCGGAGTGCCTCATAAGACCTCTTTTCACTTTTCAACCCCTGTTGCTATCTCGATCAGTCATCCCTTCATCACTCATTTCTAGAACAGTTTAGAGTTTAAGCTCCCAATGTAGCAGCCAGTTTTAAACCTGAAGTCCCTTAACTGTCACACAGCATCTCTGCCCTGTTTTCCAGGTTCCAGCAATCTCGATTAAAAAAAAAAAAAAAAAAAAAAGCCAGACTGCGTCAGTGTCTCTGGATGAGAATCTCTCAAAATTCAAATCTTCCTAATGCACGATTATATGACTACGACGCTGATTGTAAGATTTGAACGTCCCCATGTCATACTGCTGTCCTGAATAGCTAGTCACGCTAGCTTGTGTTATTCACTGAGCCGTGACCACAGATGGAGCAAAATGAAAAAAAAAAAGACCACCACTCTGTCATATGATGTGACAACAGAGCAGCTTGGGAAATAATCCCGGAACATGTAATACAACATGTCTGGGAAACTTGTTCATCGTCCAACGTTTAGATAACTAACATGGAAGTGGACTGGCTCCATTCACCACAACAAACAAACCGGAGGTTAAAATTGTTGAAAAGTATCGATTATTTTGGAAGCATAACGCTACTGTCAGTTAGCAAAACTGAATCTGTAACGCTAGCCTCATGTAATGTGAGCTCTAACCATTGTGGAGCATGCTGAACAAGCTCCACAATAGATTAATATTCTGGAGTGTTAGAGAAATGTTGCTTGGTGTTTTTATCCAGAGTGATTTCCATTTATCTCATCTGTACAACCGAACAGTTAAGGGTCTTGCTCAAGGGCCCAGAAGTAGTCTCTTGGTGGTGCTGGGATTTGATCTTACAACTTTGCAATCAACACTCCAACATCTTAACCACTGAGCTACCAATTTCAATCTTGTGTGCTCCAGTAGTGTTGAGATTCCTGGACGTGGTCTTCTGCTGCAGTAAGCCAATCGAAATTGATGCATAGAAGCCTTTATGATCAGCACATATACTTTACATCATAGTGGAAATCTTTTCTTCACTTATCTCACCTCAGGAGGTTGGGGTTAGAGGGTAGAGGAAGCTGATGATACAGGGAGGGTTAAGAGCCGAACAATGGCAGCTTGGCAGTGCTGGGACTTGAACCCAGACCTTCAGATCAACAACCCAGAGCCTGTCCCAGGAGATCAGAAGATACCGAGATCTAAAAATCTGGCACCAACTGTCAGGATCATGCTTGGACATTTTCCTGCTGGAATATTAGGGGGCGTTCCGGTAGTGTGTCTTGTGCCATGTGCTTTTGTTTATGTTTTGTCTTCACGAGTCTGCCCCGCCCTTGCCTTAATCACTTGGCGCCTTCAGTACCCCTGTTCCCTATGTGCCTACCTGTCTCCTAGTATCCCAGTCCTCGTGGTTGGGTTGTCTTTGTGGTCTCTGTTCGCTGTCTCCATTTTCTGTGATTAGTTTCATGGTTCTTGAGTTTTGGTTTCTTTTCTTTCCCCAAGTTTTCCTCCACCGTGTTTTCCAGTTTGTGTACTAATCATGTCTTTTAGCTCTCCCTGCATTTGTGACCGGTTTTATCTGTGAAGACATCCCGCTTTTCTGACACCATCAACCACGTGACGGTCCACCGAAGGTCTGAGGAGATTTTCTCCTCAACTTCCTCAAACATCCTTAATGTAAATATGATTACATGCATTCTGCTGCTGCCATGTAATTGGCTGATTATATCATTGCACCGATGAGTAGAGCTACAGGTTTTCTTCTTAAAGCGCCGACGGATTGTATGTTCGAAATTGTAATGAATGACATTACAGAGTAATTCAGCTCCTGCTCTGCAAAGCGATCAGCTTCGTCTACTGAAATCAAACGAAATATCTATCACGCAGTGAAACGTACCTCGAAAAAAAAAAAAAATAGCGCCTCGCTGTAGCCGAGCCCGATGTCAGAGGAACGTGAGAGCCGAGACTACAGTAAGATATATGATTGCATTGTAATCTCGTACATTCTCGAGTCGGCACTGCAACAGGAAATGTGATGGTTAATTGTATATTTCAAAAGCCGTAATTGCTTTAATTCCCTGTAATTAATCAGTAATTGCGGCAAGAGTGCTTTTCAAGGGTCTGCTCGAGTCGCGCAGACCTTTTCAATATGTAGAGCGTGAATATAGATGAGAAGAGAGAGAGAGATAGAGAGAAGGAGAGAGAAAAGGGAGAGAGTGAGGGAGGGTGGATGAGTACATATCTCTTCTATATTTAGTGAACCCTGGCACCGTACAGCACAATATATCCTTTAAACATTCATCGCTGTTTCATATGCAAACAGGATCACACAAAATAATAAAACCTGTCTGTGGCACGCTTCCTTACCTTTTTTTTTTTTCCTCCTTTTTTTATTCTAGAGATGCTGATAGTTAGATAGGGGAACATCTGCTAGCCTGATCGCTGAAGCTACGTGGAAATCACACGGCCCTTATCAATACACCTTGTGTGTGATTTGGGGCTTCATCACGATAGCAGATGTTGACTAATTACAGATCTAAAAACAGCTGTAGCACCTGGTGGAATCCACAGTGTTTAGAGCGGATGAAGGAGGGAACTACACGGACACGGAGTCCGAGCACTTTCCTAGATTACTGCTTGAGGCTTACATTTATACACTAGCTTTCAGCCGGTGCGACAGGTCAGAGAACGAATCTCCGACTTTATTATTTTTATACTAGATGCTTTGTCCTAGAACGAGTCTGTTTTTTATCGCTTCAGGGGAGAAAACTAAAGTAATACGTGACTCCTGGACATTTTTAAAAGCACCTGTTTGTACGTGATGTGACGAAATAAAAAATGATATTATAATGAAATGCAATTATGTCAAAGGTTTACTCAAGGGAGTTTTTTTTTTATTTATATAAACACCTTACAGACCTGACACCATGTAAATGACATAAAACTGCCAAATAATAGAGTTTTATCATTTAGAATTCTCATAAATTCTTAGGTCTCACTTTTTTTTGGTGAAGTAAGGTCACCGATTACCAAGGCAACTTGAACAAGAAAGAAAGAAAGAAAGAAAAATAGATAGATAGATAGATAGATAGACAGATAGATAGATAGATAGATAGATAGACAGATAGACAGACAGACAGATAGATAGATAGATAGATAGATAGATAGAAAGAACTACTATAAGTTCTGACAGTAACAATTGAAGTCATAATATAGCAACTGCAAAAAAAAATTATTATATAATATTAATATAAATTATTATTTACACATTTATATTTTAGGTGATTATGGACTTTATTTATTTATTTATTTATTTATTTATTTATTTATATTTTTTGAGACCCTGACCAGGATTAAGCTCGTAATGATGTTCAATTAAAAATACATAAATCAATCAATCAATCAATCAATCAATCAATCAATCAATTAATTAATTAATTAAATACACTTTTCCCACATTATCCTTATGTAGAATTTAGATATGTGTGTACGCTAAAACAGGACATTTCTCCCTGCTCTTTATCAGTTACCTTAAAATGTCATTTTTCAGCTGCATCAGGTGCCAAAAACTACAAAATAATTTTTTCTCCAGGGTTTTTTTTTGTGAAGGTTCAGTATACAGTGCTAAAATTCCAAAGCGTTCAAAGCCAAACGCCTGCGTGAGCTGTGCTGCTGACCCTGTGTGAGTACTTTATATAACCAGCGACAGATCGTAACTTTTATAATTTGGCTCTGTATTCCTAGCCTTCTCTGTGTATTGAATTTAAAATGAAGCATGAGGCTAGAATACAGAATTTCAGGTTTATTTCAAGGAAATTTATTATAACTAGATTGGCAAAGCATATTGAAAGCACAGTCCTTTTTATACATAGTTCCCATTTTAGAGGGACCAAAGATAATTGGACAGTTGTTGGCTCAGTTGTTTTTTTAGCAGGCTGTGTGTCACTGTATTTATTATTGCATCATAGACAGAAAAATAACAAATGATCTGGCAGTAAATAGTGCAGTGTTTAAGGTTCTGGGTTAGAGAATGGAGGTTTGACAGAAACTCACTCTTCTTGAGAAAAGACTTGAACAAGCAGCAACCGAAGGTCACGATCATGAGATCCAAAAGAACCTGAAAATATTCAATTTTTCAGGATACTACAGTGTCTTAATGTTCTTTGAGCTATAGTCCCTGATCGGGGTCACCACAGCAGACCACATGGTCCGGGTATTAGATATGGTGCAGGTTTTACCCTCCCATTTTATCTGGGTTTGCGTCCAGCACTGAGAGTGAACTGTTCAGTGGCCGGTGGTAGCTCCATCGAACAGGACCACCAGGAGACACACCAGTGTCTTGTAGTAATCAGTTCAAACATTTACTTGATCGTTTTGATCTATTTGATTCCATTATGCTCCTCAGCCTGTATTCATAAAGATTATAAGAATGCTCCTAATTTAGCTTAAAAATCTCTAACTAGAAATCTTATTTTAAGAGGGATTCAGAGCAACTCTGAGCAAAGCTTCTTTTGAAGACTGTGATTGGTTGTCCAAAAATAAATAAATAAATAAAGGAGCGCTTTTAAAATCTGGTCTTTTATAAGCTTTCACTTTGTCTCTACACTTTGTTAAGATATTTGAGGCAATATCGTGCAGGGATTACGTCAATTACCGCGGAAAACTGAGCCACAGCAGCACGTCTTATATCCTACAATTCAGTTCTTGTGACTTTCAAACAGAGATCTTATAATAATAAACATAATTAAATAATCCTGACTAATAAAGTGGCTCCATTCACCTGTCTAGTGAGACCAATAAAGAACCTGTCCAGCAGGATTATTAGTCCGCCATGCTAAAACACAATGATGTACCGCTGGGGTCTTTCCTCAGACTGTTTATGTCATCTTTATTGGTCACATTGGAAATATGAGCTAAATTGTGGCCTGGTTCTTAACATGCCGACAGGATCGATCTTTCCACGTGGCTTTGAGCGGTTTAGTTTCATCACCTCATAGCTTTACTGCTGGAGTCCCTCAGGGGTTAGGATGTGGTCCACTCTTTTTCTTCCTGCATACTAAATCACTGGGTTTATTGAGCAGTTCTCCTGGTTACACTGATGACAAACACCTTCACTGTTTTTTTTTTAGATATCAGACTGCATTTCTAACATCTTTACTCAACCTTGAGAAGCTTTTTTGGAGCAGTTATACATACGCGGTGCCTTCATCATCCAGTGTTGCTTCATCATTACAGTCTCTCCTACACACACTGGACAACCCCATCACAACGACCACCAAATAACAACAGAATTTTTCTTAAAGGTTGAGAAGAATTGAAATCTTTCCCGACTCCAGAACCTACTCGACTTCCCTGGTTATTTCAGCTCCGGCTCTTTGCTTGTGGCTTGTCTCTGTTTGTAAGCGATATCTCTTCTACAGTGCCTTCAGAATGCTCCTGCTCATCTGGCTCATAAGGTCACTGCATCTTCCAGTTGCAGAAAGAATCGAATTCCACACTCATGTGGAGGCTTTGCACCTCATTATCTCCACATCACGCTTTACACGACTGCACGGCTACGCACCATCTCTCCGCTCTTGTTCTTCAGAGCGCATGGCATGTCCTCCTGTCTACACACACACACACGTTCTCACAAATCCTTTTATCCTAAATGGAAAACTTTTAAACAGCTTATTATGAATTGTAAGTGATCAACAGCTGGTGTGTAATAAGGAATATTTCTGCCCTGATGTGTAAAAATGTGTGTTAGAAATATGTGTAAGTTTTTTCATTTGTTGTGTTTGTACTAACAGTGTGGTTCTAATGTCTTAGAGTTCTAGCTTCCTAGGAATTAGTGCGTGTGTGTGTGTGTGTGTGCTTGTAAATCTGTTCTTTAATGACTCCATGGCTTTCCATGTGTGGGCCGCAGTTTCCAGGGGTATCCCGTTATTTTAACTGGAGAATGCTTCCTCTACACACAGGCACAGATTTTGGTAGTGCGTACACACACACACACACACACACACACACATATATATATATATATATATATATATCTTATATTCATCCACGTCGGTTGCTTTAACCCTCATTAATTCTGATATTAAAACACCCACCATCCTCCCACACTCTCTCCCATTATTACACCGTTTGAAGAATACTCGTATTCATACTTGTTCTCTTTTCGAGTGATTGTGTAAGATTAATTCCTGCGTGTATTCTAGCGCAGATGAAAAGACACAGGTTTTATTATGGCTGTCCGTGGCGCGTTTATACGACCCTCTTGTTCTCCCGGCGTTGTCTTTTATCCTCGCTTTCCTCATAACAATGTGTTGCCAAGTAGATATATATCGCATTGTCACACGTGTGGCAAATCCTGCTCAAAAGGAACCGAGCTATCAAATCTTACCCCATGAATTATTTAGCTTGTAAAAAAGGGCTGGGTAATCTGTTGTAATAAGCTCAAAACCATAAGCCTCGCTAATCACACAGAATTGCGATCCTCACTGGGTCATGTTTTTCTTTGTGTGCGTGTGAGAGACGGTATTTAGTGGAACGTAATTCCGCGAGCTCTTCGCATGCTTTGCATATGTTCTCTTGAAAATCGGTTTGGCTAACGCTCGCTTATACGTCGGAGAAATCTCTCGCGCGTTGACACAGGGGCATATCAGCTCTCAGATAGCTGCCGAGCTTTGAGGATAATTATGGATTAAGGCTTGGAGCTGCTTTCGACGGGAAACTTTTTTTCTTCCTCCTGCCCTACTTAGGGAATGGCTGTCAGTAATCTGTGTTAGTTACACAGAGGATCGTTACTATTGGGTGGTGGTGGTGGTGGTGGTGGTAGGTGGGGGGTGTTTGTTAGATATGGGGGGATTTAGAATTGAATTATGCTACTGAATTGACTCCTTAATCACCCCTTCACACACACACGCACTCGCACAAACCCCTGAGCAAATGAGGTCAGATTTACACAAGAATCGATTTGCGCCGACTTTCCTCAAAGATATTAGCTAGTCTGATGAATCGTCGCGTTCAGATTCCGCACATTAGCAGGTAAAATGAGCCGCCTGTCATTTGGAAAGGTGTGCCACTGATGAAATAAAGCGGGAATGAGAATCAGGCTTTGTTTTATGCCTCGGCTGCGATGTAACGAGCCGCTATTTATACCGCGGCTCGATTGAGTGCTCACTCTCGCTTCAGACAGCCTGGAAAAGGTCAGATGTGGCAATTATGCAGGTGTGCTCTGAATGGAGAGAGCCGGTGATTGGAGGCTCCATCACGCCGCTTCTCCAACGTGATGTTTATCGCCATGGCGGTGGGCAGACGTGCAAATGGCAAGTACCTGGAGTTTAATGAACGCTCTTGTTTTTTTGCACCAGCGAGGTGAAAGTGTTTGGTGATTAGAGAAAGGAAGGTGTCATCAGGGCAAGAGCGGACAGAAAACGCTATCGAACGAGCAGCCAACGCACACACGCACACACACAAACACACACACACACAGTTTCCCAAGTTGGAAGAAGTACAGAGAGTCTGAGAGTCCGTTGACAGTTCCTCCACCCTGTGACAATCCAGTTTTCAACGTGTCACCCAAAACCCAGCTGCTCGAGGATTGGAGGGACACCTCACACATCATCTCTGACGAGCTAAATAGCATGCTTGTCATCTGACCGCTGAAGGAGCGTGATTTGATTATCCGCTAATTGCTGTTCTTCGGCACGTTCCATAAGGGCCGGACTATATGTCTATATATAGGCCTGGCGTGTGAACAAGGCCTCCACTGGGAATAGCTACTTTCTGCTACGTTGACTGGCACTATTGTGACTTGTCATCCTGCTATAATAAGTCTGATTGGCGCAACGTGGCAGTAGTCCTCCCATTGCATATTGTAGTTTGACACTTATAATCACACAGTCCACCGTCTTTCCCTTAAAAGAGAAAAAATAATTAACTCCGAGCTTAGCTACGTAATGCCACAGTTTCCAAGGCGACGCTCATTTGAGGCTTCATAAGGCCTATAAAATGCAAATCGAACTAATTTTCACTGCAAAAATATCAGAAAGGAGTTCACGGCGATACGACGGCAGATGAAACGTGGCGAACGTTCCGAAGATCAGATGATTAGACGGAACGTTTAAGCGTCCGAGATTATTATACACATCAACTCACATTCTATACGTGGGTATCGTTTACGGACAACGCACGGAGAGAGAGAGAATGAGTGGAGAGTGAGATAGAGATGCTAGAAAGAAAAAACACGATGACTAACGGAGACAGACAGAAATAGCAGGAGAGAGAAAGGAAAAAGAAAAGGCAGGAAATAAAGCTAGAGAGAGAGAGAGAGAGAGAGAGAGAGAGGGAGTGTAATGGATGAGGGTGACCACCAGTTGACACCATCATAAGGAAGCTCTCACACCCACCACTGCGTGACAGAGAGAGAGAGAGAGAGCAGGTCATGTGATTTATGAACTTGACTTTTACCTGCATGATTATTTTGATCGATGAAGCGTGACCAGCATTATTATTTTTAAATAAAATAACCTGCTAAAACGTCACAAAATACAAGACTAGTACAGCTATATGTAAGTAAAATAAGCTACATAATCAACTGTTAAATCTTTTTGGTTTTAATTTCGGAAATAAGTTCTAAGATGCATCTCAAAACTCATATTCTACAGTATACCTCCCTCAGCGGGCAGCCCCTTTAATTCTAAACTAAATTCTACTGACCCTCCTTTCAGTAGTTTTACACAGTTTTATACACAAAAATGTGTTAGATCTTGGATGAACCACAATACAGAATGACAGAATGAAAACGTGTTTTTAGCCATTATCTAAAAGTAAGCTCAAAAAAAAAAACCAAATGATGCCCCATGTGCTTGTTCATAGGAATCAAAAATTTGAAGGTGGTATCTTCAACAGAGGTAAAAACAGAGGTCTCGCACTGAAAACCAACAATGATGACTGACTCGTTTAAGATCGGACTTGTGTAGAAGATGGAATACTGTAATTCCTTTGGAACAGCAGCGTACAGGTAACAAGGGTTAAATACACATACACAGAGAAGTCTAGAACCGAGAGTATTTTTCTGCTTCATTTTCATTTTTTTTTTTTATATTTTTGTCCAACATCCAGCTGTTATTACTGAATTTCTCAGAATGAAATAATTTTTTATTTAACAGATAGAGAATTTATTCTCTGGTGTATCTGATAGCAGATGAATCAAAGTTCCTTCATTTCTGCATGAGAATAATGTTATAATAGACAGTAACAATGCTGCGCACCGCATAGTACCACATAGTCCACAAGAACACTGACAACTAGAATCCTCCCCACCTCTCTCTCTCTCTCTCTCTCTCGTTCTGTCTCACAAGCACATATGTCCTTCCACTGAGCTTCCCTGTAAGAAGTTGCTGAGGTAAGAAGATCGAGTTTTCCACTTAGTGGAGCACGACGGCTCCTGCCTCTTCCCTACAGTGCTCTCAGCGGTTTGTACATGAGCATAGGTGTGTGTGTGTGTGTGTGTGTGTGTATGGTACATTTGTGTATCTGTATTTTTATGTATATATGTGAGACCCCATAAAATTCCCCAAAGTATTGCTACAGTAGCATCTACTGTATTTTTATGTCCTTGTGTGTATTTTCCATGTAGAATTATTGTTGTTATAGCTATAATGGTTAAATAAGTGTGATTTGATACAGCAGCGAGGGCAAAGGTGTAAAGCAGTTTTGCAAACGATCTCAAATGGCCCTTATCTGCTTCCCATTCCAGTCTGGCTATCAGTTTTCGTGAGGACTTCCCCTTAATACCGAGCCGAGCTAAAATGCTTATACAGACGCCGGGGGCTGCAGGCTATTAGCATAATGTCTCTCCGAACGGTTATGAAATTACAGAGAAGTTCATCACCCCTTGCTCCTCGTATTTGTGTTGCTGTTGGAGGAAAAAAAAAAGGAGAAAGATGAATGCGTCTACATGCTCTTGTAGAGGAATCGGTAGGAAAAGCGTGTTAGCTGTGATAATGGCAGCGGTGTCATAAAGAATGCGCTTCCTGTGCTGCCTTCGTCTGCAGGAGACGGTGATGGATCCACCACTCTGCTCATTACAGAATACCTCCTGGTGTTTCAAACTACACACACACACACACACACACACACACACCTAGTCTCTACTCAGAGTTCTTTGGATTCAACCATAAGGTAATGTTC
>JAOTRN010000001.1:23339966-23356178 GCA_028566695.1 Bagroides melapterus
AGAGAGAGAGAGAGAGAGAGAGAGAGAGAAAGGAACGACGGGAACGAAACGAGGAGAGCGTTTGAAGTGTCTCTCGAATTTTGTGCCGAAAAAGAATGAAGGGAGAATAAGAAAAAAGGTTCTCGACGACATCATCAGTCTGACTTGTCGCTTTTTTCTTGTTCTGTCTGAAGTTTGTAAAAGATTTTCATGTCATTAAGGAGCAATTAAAATGTCTGCGTGGCTTAGTCACAAAGCTTCCGCTGGAGTTATTCAGAGCTCCGAACCTCCGGCTCTTGTTTTTTTTTTTTTTTTTCTAGAAATGGTGTGTCACTCTGGCTGCAGTGTGATAGTAACCTGTGCTTCCAGCACCACACAGTGGGTGTGTGTGTGTGTGTGTGTGTGTGTGTGTGTGTGTGTGTGAGTATTGAAACCAGACGGCCACAGTGACGGCCCTGTCACTCATCCAGCCGTCCGTTCCTCCCTGCGGGTGCCGAGACTTGTGGCCACGTTTCCACATTGCTACCTCCATATTGAAAGAGCGTTGAGCCAAAGTCTGGTGTGTACAGTGTCACAACCGGTGCTGCGAAAAAAAAAAAAAAAGACCCATCCTATCCACAGAGAAGAGCGATCCTGCCAGGCATGCGCTTGGCAAAGAAAACTACAAGTCGATTAAAATAACTCAATGGTCCACACTGTCAGGCTGACCCTGGGGTGAGAAGGAAAGTGAGAGAGCGAGCTGGAGAGAGGTCAACCTTGCCAACACATTCCTTTTTCATAACCGTTGATTGGAACACATTCTCAATACCTTCTTCACGAGCATGCCGAAGCACTTCTTCCGGTCCCCATAGCAACCTCGGTGGTGCGATGCGGAGCTTTCAGCGCTATACAGTAGACAAACTGACCTCTTGTTAATTGCGGATATGTTTGGAACACACCGCTCGGTGCTATCTATGGATTTCTAGAGGGCCGCGTGTACTTATCGGAAATCGAGCACGCTACCTACTTTCATATGTTTATCAAAGAAGACACCAAATTTTTTTTTTTTTCATCTTACTATCAGCTAAAAGACACGGGTCAGTCTGAAATCCAATACAGACTCAAGACATCTAGGAGCAATTATCTCATAACATACAGGACACAAAGAGAAAAAGATCTCTTGTTGAAATACGTGGCAGATCGATGCTCTTCTCAGCTACACTATATAATCGATGGAAGGATGTGTTCCTGCCTTACTTCCTGATTTTGTAAAAAAATTTAAAAAAAAAAAAAGAAGAAGGTCTGCCCGCAGTCTACTGTACGATGTGGCACACATTGCAGACACACTCATCACTATTTCCTCATAGCTCTTTCGGTTTCACTTTGTGTGTAGCGAGGTGATGTCCTTTCTTCTTGGCATGATGTAGACACAACTGTAGAACAACAGGGTTTTGTTTTTTTTTTTGTTTTTTTAAAGGCAGACAATACTTCTGGATGATTAATTCTTCTTGCATGTTTCATTCCTAACTCCTGGCCGCTAATTCTCGTAATGACTGTGAAAGTAGGAAGGGCTTCTGAATATAGATATATATATATATATAGATAGATAGATAGATAGATATATTTGTGTGTATGTGTGTGTGTGTTTCATTTACGTCATTTTTTTTCTTCTCTCCTGGTTTTATCTGTCAGTCATCCTAAGTGGGCGGAGCCACTATTATCTGTGGTCTGTGAGAGGCGTACCGACATTACCGAGTAAAGGATTTGTTATCTTGAATAGACGCAGATCTCAAAGCAGACAGTCTAGCGTTAATCTTGACTCAGCTCATTATCTAGGTCAGAGGCCACCTTTAAGAAGATCTGCATGTAAAGATGAGTTGATCCCCGTAACAGATTACCGTGCTTCCTCAGACAACTCAGAGATCAGCGTAGAAGTTAAAGACTGAAATATTTCCACACTCTCCAATTGTGGTGAGATTCCTGTTCTGGGCTGAATGGAGCGGAGCCTGATGTGTTCTTCTGCTGTTGTGTCTCAACTACATCAAGGTTTGTGCATGGTGAGATGTTGTGAGATGTGAAGAGTGTTTAAGGTATCATGAAATTTAAAAAAAAAAAAAAAAAACTTCAAATGTAATGTTTAGGAAAAAAAAAAAAAGACCGAAATGTAAAATTCATCGTATTCATCATACACACTCACGTCATTCAGCAACATCATTAAAATATGCCCTAAAATAAATAAATAAACAAATACAATTAAATAAAATCTTTATGTCAATATGAATGGAAAGAAAACAAAAATCGCATTTAGTCCATTAAATAAAAAATAAATAAAAAAGAAACAGGACATTTCAGACCAAATTGCTTTATTTCTTGCATTCGTTTTATTTCATAAAATCAATCATTTAATTTTAATAATAATTTTATTTATTTAAGAATATCCTATATAGATTTTTTTTAAATGTGAGTTTTATCATGACTCAATCTGTCTAATTTGGTCCCGTGTACAGCCTAAACGTTGGAAGTGTATATACCACACGTACATCGCTGACGTTTATCGTGACGGTTTGTCACCACAGAAATGGCTTCATCACTGCTGATATCAAAGGAAATGCTAGTTCTCCTGCACTTTCAAAAGGAAAACGTTCTTTAGATCTGATTAACAAAGCGAGCAATGAGTTGAGGTTTTTTTTTTTCCTTCTTTTTTTGGCCTCTTCCTGCTGTCTTGTTTTCCACGCCTCTGACTTGCCCTTTCTGTGTGTGTCGAGGTGCCGCGTCACAGAGCGTGCGGTTTTCCTCTCCTCGCGGCACACAGGAAATGTTGCAGTGAAAAACAAACTCAGTCACCTTTTCCATGCTCTTCAAAAGCCACAGCGGCTAAATATAGGGGTTTCAATCGACCAAAATAAACTGCTTAAACAATGGTGTTTGGTTATTTTTCGATTCAAACCACAGAGCGTTGTGCTAATCTTGTTAGTGGAACACGCCGAGATATTCTGATTGCTTAAAACTTCTGTAAGGCAAAGACTGAGTGTCTAGATTGAGACACACACCCGAGAGCTTACTTAGAGAGCTCAGAGTTAGCTTTAGCACCTTTTCACGTGGCGTGCGTTGTATAGAATACGAATCTCACGGCTCTGCGACTCGATGGCGGCGGTCTGTATTGACAAACACGTTTTTCATCAACTGATTCGGTGAAAAAAGTCGTCGGAATGATCGTGTAGAATTCCGGTTACAGCAAGATGACTTATCTTTGAGACACCACAGAGGCAATAAAGGTTTTCTACTGCTATAATAATAGCAGTAAGGCTTGTTATGAAGCTAAGTAAGGCTATGGTTAACAAGATGACACCTTCTCAGCTGGAAATCTGTGACAGCACGCAGCGGTTTAGGTCCATTATGTCAATTCCACTGGCCAAGGCTATTTATGTAGAGCCAGAGAACAGGAAAGTCACTCTTACTCTCTCTCTCTCTCTCTCTCTTTTTTCTCTCTCTTTCACTCTACCCTTTCTCACTCTTCCGTTTGCTCGGTCTCAAAGCGGAAAAGGTCACAAGGTCGGCTGACCCCAAGAAAGTGAATTAGCAGCCTTCATTGTCAGTGTGGAAAGAAACTAAACAGCCACGGTGATATACACTTTGCCTCCCGAGCAAACAGCAGAGACGAATCAGACGAGGCTTAATAAGTTACTATGGCGACGCAGAGAGAAAGTGATACGGAGATACAACATCGCTAAGCTTCCACAAGTTTCTACACTGCCAGTCTGTAATCATTTGAGCTCTTCTCTCCATGTACTTAGCCAGGCTCTAACCACACGAGCCGGGTTTCGTAAGAATGCTGCGGCGAGCGCCTGTACTGCGACGCTATTTACTCGAGAGAATCACCTCATAAACACACCCTGACAGTATATCCATCATGTCAAGAAATTATGTGTTGCTTGAAAAATAGCCTTCGTTAAAGCAGCCTCTAAACACCCATTGCAATCACGCGCCTATTGCTCAGCGCTATCAAAACGTGTTAAAGATCTCACACATCATAACAGTCCACAAACTCTTTTGAACCACTTCCCTTTAACAGGACGTTCCGTTTTAACACCGGTTTAGAAAGCTAAAGATCTGGAACGGACAGATTCGTTCATTAAAATAACTCGCTGTTTATTAAGCTGTGATTTACACACAGCTGGAAGTTTATTAGTTTTATTAGTTGGAGATAATAAACTGCCACGTGTATATCTGTGACTATAAATAAACATCTATACACTGAGCTTTTTTTTTTTTTTTATTAGATATACCTAATAACAGAACTAATAAACTCACAGCTCAAGCGTCTACATAAATAGCTGGTATGTGCTGTAGTGTAGGAACTCGGCGGCTACTTTAAAAGGAACATCCGAACCCTCGCTCGTCTGTGTAATTATCCAGTCAGTCGTGTGGAAACAACACAAGGCATAAGATCATGCAGATACAGATCAAGAGTTCACATCAAACATCAGAATGAGGGGAAAAAGTCTCAGTGATCTCAGTGACTTGGCATGGCTGTTGGTGCCAGACGGGCTCAGAAAGCGCTGATCTCCTGGGATTTTTTACACACAGCACTCTACACGCAATGGTGCCAAATAAAAATTCGTTCGGTGAGTGGCAAGTTGTTTCGGGTGGAATTGTTCGCTGTTCATGAGACAGGTAAGAAAACAGAAGATAATGTCCAGGCTGCCTCGAGCTGACAAGGAGGAAGGCTAATTCATAGTGTATACGTCATCTTTACAGCCGAGGTGTACAGAAAAGCATCTCAAAAGTCATCAAAGATTGAGGCGGAGGAGACGAGAAGAGGAGCAGATCTGGATTTTATTCCTGTTAGCCAAGAACCGGGGTTCGACTCGGCACATAAAACTGTGAGAAAGAGAGAGAGAGAGAGAGAGAGAGAGAGAGATTGGAGAAACATCAACTGGTCTTTTTCCAGTCTTCAGCTAGTGTATGTATGTATCCACACCATGATGTTTAAAAAAAACAACGATCAGTTTAGTCCTAAAAATGGACTCTGATTAGAGAATTAAAATAATATTATAAATTTTATGTTCTGAGATACACTGTAACATGTTTGGGATGAAAAATATCCTGCCTGAAACATGCTCTGGTTCTTTTGTGGCTCTTTTTCAACTCTGTCATGTGGAGCTGGAGTTCCCCTGGACTCACTCCAGTATCCCTCCTCCTCCTCCTCCTCTCTCTCTCTCTCTCTCTCCTGTGAAGATTCCAATGCATCCTACTGGGCAGGGAGAAAACAGGCTCCCAAACCTTTCATTCTTTCTTTTCTTTTCCTCTCCCCAAGCAGGGCTTCATAGCTTCTTTGTGTGTGTGTGTGTGTGTGTGTGTGCGATGGCTGCTGACCTTTCGCATTGACCCTGAGCGAAAATGAAATGACTCACTTCCTCTTAGCGAGTTGTTCAGCTTTTATTCCTCAGACTTAAGCGAGCTCGTTCCTACAGTACAGTAAGCTCTAATGTGGAAAAAAAAAAAATCAACCTGGTGCTGTGTTCAACTGAAACTCCTCAACCCACTTTGTATTGCATGCTGACAGCAGAAACTTGCAAATTTGCAGGTAGTCAGCAGAAATAAATGGAATATCAGCACGTCATAATAATATTCAGCGAACAGGACGGCTCGAATACAAGCTTATTTTTAAAATCTTCATCTCGGGTTCGGTTCTCTGCCGCCATAAATCTTTCCCCCCTTTAAGCAATTGTGTAATAAGATAAGGAAATATGTTAGCAGCGTGATTCTTAAGGTGGTCTGAGGAAGGGACATTATTGCCAGGGGTTAAACTGAAGGGACGGGAAAAGAGAATCTGAGCTTCCTCGACTCCTTGAGCAAAGATTAAAGCTCTGGTACTGTAACCTGATAGGAAGGTAAATCGCTACAGGAAAAAAAAGGACATAGGACAAGACAGCGCTTTTTTCCCCTCATAAATACAACACAACATACAGTATAACCCATGTAGCCTCTCTTTAACAATAAGCAAATCCTCCTTATTTTTTACACACAAAAGAGACACCAGTCCCGCCCTCTCGTGTCTTTTGAGGCTAGCGAACGCACAGATCAAAGTTCAGTTCATTTTTATTTGAATAGCTCTTTTAACAAAGGAAATTATCACAAAGCAGCTTTCTAGGAATATACAAATTCAGGATAAAAATTCGAAACTAGAAATAAAAACATCCTGAGACGATAATTAGGAAGAAACCTTGACATTCAAAAGGCTCATTGACACCAGATTATATACGTGCGATTATATATCTCTTTTGAAAAAAAAATAATAAAATGCCTCATCTTTTCTTTTAGCGAATTAAATTTTCTGCCTTTATTGTTTATTCACGATTCTTATCACAGACAAAGCGTGCTATTCATGTGTAAGGGGTCAAAACATGCCAATACTTTGGTTAATTCAGTGAAACTTTAATAATAAGCGATTTCTCCATTGAAGAGATCATCGCCCTCACGGCCCTCTCGTGTGGAGCATGTGATGCTAGTGAATATCGCAGGTTAAAGTTTATCTACATAATGAAATATTTTATCATTTTATTTCTTTTATTATTCCTTAGGTGTATATAATCACGTTTTTCCTGTTACTTTGGTTGATATTGTCTTATATAAAATTCTTCTTTTTTTTTCTCATAAGTCTTTAATACCTGCACTTTAACTTTAATCTTATCTTAAAGTGATGGAAAAATACGTGTTTTGTTTTGTTTTTTCCACATCGTTTGCCCTTTCCCTTTCAGTGAATTGTTTTTTTCTGACATGATTGTTTATTCGTGTAGAAAAGCACGATTTTCAGGTGTACTGCGGTCGAAACTCTATGGTAAACGCTATGGCTAAGATATTACCAACTTGAATGATGAAAATAATTCCAATAATGATTATGTTTTCAATTCTGACTAATTTGGAACTATTATTATGGTGATTTTTTTGACTCCGTAAATATTCAACATTCTTCAACTTTAGGCTCCTGGAGTTCATATAAAACAAAAAAAAAATAAAAATTAACTCTCACAATTGTTTTTTTTGCCCAGACAGAGGAGGACAAAGACGTTCGCCTCAGGGATGGGAAGAATTTCTCAATCGTGACCAGTTAGACAACTCCTGCTTCTTAGCCTGGAAACATGGTGAGACATGTTTAGCTGTTGTTTATTACCTTATTAAACACTTAATTCGAGGCCTCTTCATAAGTGCTTTAACAAACATATGGACACGGTCATGTGGGGATCCTATACTATAAAAATCTAAAATTATAAATAACTCTGCATCACTGCACAATGGAGTGAACTGTACATGGTTAATTGTTTCAAACCATTTTATTTGAGATCGCATATGAGTAATTTTACTTTTATAGTGACCTTGGGAACAATTCATAATAATACAGCAACAGCAGTTCACACTATTTAATAACAATAAGCAACTTTACGTGAACCTGAGGGCAAGAAGGGAAGAACTTTAGACATAGCAGTTAGTAGGTAAGTGTTTTAAATTGATTTCGGTTGTTTATACGTCTGCTTATGGTGTGTATATGTGTGTGTGTGTGTGTGTGTGTGTTTTCAGTTATTTTAGGGTCTTGCTGGCTGCAACACATCTGTGTGGCAGAGTGAGAAAGAAGCTGCTTCCGTTTTCCACGCGTCAGCAATGTGGACTCTCCATTTCTGGGTCTGTGATATCACGGAGCACAGGAAGTGACATCACTTCCCTTTTCGCAGAGCTTGATAATTGCACCCAGACAACAAATGACAGCTGAGCTGCGCTGTGCTGGAAAATGGATATGACTGTGGTTAGAGGTTAGCCTCATAACAGGGCTGTTTTATTGGTCTCGACTCCTCTGGTTCTTACAGTGTACACACACTCACACACACACACACACACACACGAGCATAAACACACATACCCAAAGCTGTCCACAGAACAAGTTGTACAGTTTTTAATGCTATTTTATATACTGTAGTGTCCACAATAGAGTCCAATAATTCTTTTTATTATGTTGTTTACCAAAAACTAGTACAATCTTTTATTTATGTGATGCTAATTTAAGAATGTAGAACACATTGTGGGACACATCGTAAAACAGTTTGACAAAATGTTGTATGTTATTGTTATTGAAATTTTCTTTTTTTTTTTTTCTTCTAATCCATGTAATAGATTTGATCTAAAGGGCAACAGTGTTAACAGTCACAACTGGTGTTGAGTCAGTTTTTCCCTTGACCTTTAACCCCATATTAGGTGTGACTATTGTTTCTGCTTTTGAGACAACTTTTGAGTAAACGTACTAAATGACAAATTTAATGTTGTTAACTTGTAAACACATAACTGAAGAAGAAGAAGAAAAAAATAACACAGTTCTTTGTAACGAAGGCAGACTTTTAGACTCCGTTTAATTTGTGGCTTGATTCAATTACCAGCAACACAATGATTCATCATCCATGCCTTAAACTATTCAAAATAGTACATAAAATATTACAGCGATGGGTTTGGAGTGTACAGTAGTCATTAGTCAGGGCTATTTTGATTTCAACAAATATAATGATGGGAAAAAAAAAGGAAAGCAGTATGTTCTGGAATGACAACTTTCTGTAAAAGCACACACCCATGAGTTATAGTTATAGTTATATTTCTAGGGTGTGGACGTTTACAGAAAGTTGTCAATCTGTACCAGCAGTACAGCTTGTTGTTGTGAGGAGCTGAGCTGTGCCAAAAACATAAGGATGTGTTGGTAGAACATGACCCGGTTAACTTTTTCTTACCCTTTTCTGTGTTCTAGCAAATCTGCGGTGCAATCAAAGAAACCTGGATGAAATCCTGAGGAGAAACATACTGGAACTGTAGTGAAAATTGAGCTAAGCTAATGTGACAGACCTTCACGCTAAGCAGCTAACCGGCGTTTCACCTCAACTTTGTCTAGCACTTCATTCCTCTTAGACGAACTGTAGCGTCTAGCTCTTGCTACCAGTTCACTGTCACTACATTTAACACTGACTAATCACAAAACACTCAGACTAATCACTCTGTGTTAACTAGAACTGCAGCTGGATAACACTGGGTAGCAAAATGGATGCTAGCAAATTTGTGAATAGATAGATTTTTCAGATTTTAGCTTTTTTTTTGTTTGTTTGGGTTTTTTTTTGGAAAAATATAGAACTCAGTATCAAATTCATACACAATTTGATTCACCTTTGAAAATACAGTAGAAAACAAAATAAAAATACAAAATAAAAGTATGATCTGTATTATTCCACAGGGATGATACTTTCAAAGGTACTTTTTGTATCTTTATTCTAAAAACTTTATTATTATTATTATTATTATTATTATCTTAAATGATTTTATTGTATTTTAATATATATCCATAGAATGCTTCCTGGTCTTGTGTATGATTTACATTTTTTATTATTTTTTCGTTACCTGCTAACACAAGTGTTTCATATAGTCAGGTCATTTTTTCCAACAGTATTTATTTTTGCATATAAGCAGCCCAGGTTGGTCAGCAGGCTGAATTGGAGCCTTGCAAATCTACCATCATGGGCATGGAACAAAACAAAACTGTGTACTGTAGTTTCCAACCACAGTCCTCCACTTCATCAGATCATTTTGCATAGTAAAATAGCCTCACTGCCAGAGAGTGGGAGAAATGCTGTCGCCTACCTCTGATACCACAGTCACCTTTCAGTATGTGTATATGCATTTCCTGTGCTTGTATGAAAACAAGTCAACATGAGAAACCTTCACTTTAATGTCCAACCTTCTTATTATAAGAGTGTATTGTGGACAAATACAAAGATTGAGAGCACTCAAAGTGGAGTCAAGATGTTGAATCAAGTAGATAGGTATCTGTGCAGACTCTCTGGTGGAACAGGCGACGATCCTGCACAATAAATCATGTTTTCATCTAAATAAAGAAACCAAAGACAATAGGCTCGGTACCTTGGAGACTGAGAGACCGGGAGGGCTCCTTTGCCATGGCAACTGTGTTCTACGATGAGCACTGTGCACAACGCTGAGATGCAGACTTGGGCGTCGATGGCAGTAGGAGAATGTAAAGAATGTGGCGAAGATGAAATGACAGAAATAAGTTTCTCTATTTTCATATTAATAAGTGTTCAGTAACAGACAGCTCGGATTTTAATAATCTTCTGATTGTTAGAGGAACAGTACGTCCAGGCTTCATCAGTCATTCCAGCTGCCTTGATTTGCTGCTAATAGACATCTGAAAGGACCGGTAGAACCAAAACAATTCATAGAAAGTTCTGGAAATGCTTCATAGAACGTTCTAGAAAGCATCTAACATTTTAAATTAAGGCCCTGAGTAAGGAATAACATAAGAATAATATAGATGGAGCTGTGGTTATAGAATGTGTGATATAAAAATCCACCAGGGCTTTTAATTATTGCTGACATACACATTCCACAAGAATTTACCAACAATAAGTGCCCTGATTTTTTATCCACTTATAATTATATTTAATATGTGAGTGACAAACTGAGTGAAAAAGATCGTTCCTGTTATCACTTACATTATAGCAGCTGTAAGTAGGGATGCGGTAGCATATCGCAGTTCAAATCTCAAATGCTGGGCCCCTGAGCAAGGCCCTTAACCCTTAATTGCTCACCTGCATAAAAACAGATAAAATGTAAGATGCTCTGTATAAGGTTTTTTTTTTAACTTCTTAACCATTTACTTTTTAACTATGGATCAGGTAGGTTGTGCTCCACAGAGGTCCCTGCAGATGAGCTGTTACCATGGAAACGCTTATTTATTACAATAATGATATTCCTATATTAAGAAAAGAGTTGAATTACTTTAATAGAAAATTAGTAGTGTGGTAGAACAATATTTAACACTTTAGTTACCATTAACACAGCAGGAAATACAGAATCAATGCTGAACTCTAAAGCGTAACACTTTTTATTTCATTCAATTTTTTTTTAAATAACAAACTCAATAAGCTACGTAATCAGCATCTGCGTTAACCCGGTCTTTACGGCATCCAGATAAAATTAACACAATGCCTTAATTAACAAGCTGCTAACTAACAAAATTCAGAACTCAGGCTGAAAAGCAGGTTTGAACATTTCCACCTGGAGACCAGAGTTCAGAAACATGCTGCAATTTAATTGTTGTTCATTCGTCTGGATTTATTTTTAGTCACGGATTGAATAAACATTAGTCACTGCAGGTGGATTTCATTCAGAAAGTCAACAAAAGTCAATTAATATTTGATAACTTGCTTTGTTGAGAGAATTAAAAGATTAAAATAATACAAGTCAATATAAGTCTTTACTCAGTCACGTATCAGATTGTGTACTGTGTAAGGAATTATACGTGCGGTTTTATAAAAAATGTGATCACACGTGAGGCAGACTGACCTGAAGCCTCACGAGTTTATACTAGCACCATGAAGTTATATCATTATACAACCTGTAAATAATTATTGAACCGTTTAGAATTACGTTTAATATTGTGGAAAATCTGTAAGACTTTTTTTCGCTTATGCTATAACAACTCGCAACAATTCTTGACTCACTAATCTCTCTATTTTTGTGGTAGCCTAGTGGTCAAAGTGTTGGATTACCAATTAGAGAATTGTGAGATCGAAGCCTAGGTCTATCATGCTGGGCCCCTGAGCAAGGCCCTTAACCATCAAGTGCTCAGTTGTATAAAATGTAAATCGCTCTGGATTAAGGGATAAACCAAATGCTGTAAATGAACTGCAAAAAAAAAATGTAAACTCTTATATCCTGAAGATTGTCCTGTGATGGAAAACCATGAAGACACTGAAGACTCCTTCCATAAATAACAGGAAAACATTTTGAATCCCTTAACGTCTCTCCACGGATATTCATAACTATTGGAATAAGTGTATTATTATAAACCTGTGATCTTAATGCGTATTTCTTCAGCCGATGATCTCGAAAATGAATCGAAATCGTATCAGAATTGAAAATCCGACACTTCAACACAGCACTGTGGCATAAGACGCAAGAATAGATGCTGAATCTGAGAACTGTTGAATAATCACATCCATCGGACTGCATTCCTCACGTCCATTGGACTCATTAAGGGGAATTACGGCACGTCGTATGTACAGGTTCACGTACCGGGAGTAACAAGTGTGAACAAGTCTCACACGTAAGTGCAAACGTACACGAGTGGGTGTATTTTTGTGTACTCTCACTCATTCTTTCTCTCTCTTTCTTTTTCTCTCCCTCTCCCTCTATGCCTAATTCTGAAGTGCAAAGCAAACACGCAGCAGCAGCAGCAGCAGCAGTCATGGGGTGAAGAGTGTGAACTGCCTCTTGTGTGTCGACCGAGCTCCTGTTAGTTTCCTGTGGTCACGGAACAAAAAGTGCTGGTCTGTGTGTGTGCTCTGTATCATAGCGGCACAAAGCAGGGGACCCAGACCGCATGACTAAGAGGAAATGAAAAGCGACTTCTCTCGCACCTCGCGATCGTCGACTGACTTCAGTGCAGCCGAAGCGAAACGGTCTAAAAACCTTTGTTTTTTAAGGTTTAAAGCTGCTGTCATCCTACACACACGTCAATATATCACTTATGTTTAATCTCAGGCAGATTACCACCCAAACCAGGCGGTGATACCTTTGTTCCACTGAAAACGAGTGTTTATTTTGGCAGATAATGCAGAGTGTAATCTTTCTGCTATCGTTATTTAGTCAGTGTTTGTTCACTGGCACTGCTGAGTTTCTGTCCTGGCAAGTGGCTGAAAAAAAAACAAAAGCAATTCACAGAACAAACACACGACACACAGCTCACGTTTTCCCTACTAACACTGCCAACCTGTATTAGTTTGATAATCCTGTGCACGTCGTAACAAGCTGACGTAAAATGCTATTTTGCGCAATAAAAACCCTAAAATCTTGTGTTTAAATATTAATATAATGTCATTCTTAATGTAAGAATAAAAATAAACAGATGTAATATTTGTGGATGGAGTCTCCAGTGTTGTTTTTTTTTACCACAGGACCGACTTTTATTGAATTTCATTTTCAGACAATCTTTAACATGTAACTATATTTCTTTAAAAAAAAAAAAAAGTCCATTAATAATTTAAATTTTAATTGCTATAGATTAAGAGGGGAAACTCTTGGGGGCATGCTGCAAGAAGTAAATTATTCACTTAGGTGTGGATCCACTTTGTGCTGCTACGTATCACACCGCCATCACAGCATGCAGGATTTTCCCATAACATCACACCCAGTCATGTTTTATTCCCTTCTCTCTGCTTAAAAACATGAATAAATATCAATACAATGATGTATTGAATGAATGAAATTAGGGCAGAGAAGCTGTTATTATCACCACATCTACATTAAAGCACAGTGGAATATTTTTCTTTGCAAATCCCCACCTAGGAGGTTGGGGTGAGAACATAAGGGCAGATATTATGATAAGGCACCCCTGGGGCAGGGAGGGTTAAGGGCCTTGTTTAATTGCCCAACAGTGTGTTTATACCTTATCATTTTTTTATATTGTGTATGATTTACTTTGGTTATGTATTAATTGCCTCACACCTTCAAGGCTGAGGTCTGATTCCTGCCTCCTTCCTCCCCATGCTTCAGGGGTTTCCTCCATGGACTCCAGTTTCCTCCTGTAGGCTAACTGGCATTTCAGAATTCTCTGTAAATGTTTGTGTGATTGTGCCCTGTGATGTGTTGGCATATCCTGTCCGGTTTGTCCCCTACCTTGTAGCCCGAGTCCCCTGGGATAGACTCCAGGTTTTCCCCCTGACCCTAAGGTATACAGACAGCGGATGGATCAGATGGATATTCCCATGTTAATGTATGCAACGCTTTCAGCTATTTAAATTTCTACCGAAACACTGTATATTCCTATAGCTTAATACAAAATCCACTCGAACACGTCTCTAGACTTTTATGCTGCTTGTACATTACCCTAAAAGTAGGAGTCACCCACCAGTGATCTTGTGACTGTAGCTGTTCTGACAGTCCTTACTGATTTATTCAGTATTTCCCTCAAATCCAGCCTCAGCTGTTACTCTGTCTGTCAGAACAGTTTGAGACTCGCATGTCCCCCTTCATCCTTTCTGACCAAACCCTGTTTAGGATGGCTGTTTAAATTGCATGACTCTGAAGTGTCCCAGCTTTCTGACTGTAGCTGGGGTTCAGCTGCCTGCAGGCGATATCGGATCAGCTAATTCACGGTCCGGAGCGCTAACCTGTTTGGATTTGAACCCCTCAGGCACAACAGAAAAATGGCCAGAGCATGGAGTCCAAGCTTGCAGGAACAAACAGACTTCCTGAAGTCCTGAGATTCCATAAGAGTATCAAGAGTACATTTTCTTTATGGTGTAAACAAAAGTTCCAGTTTGGGAAGTGGAAAATTGAAAACAATGAATATTTATATGTGTGCGCATGTGTTTGTTTGTTTAGGGAAGTTTTACAGGAACAGCTTTATTTATAACGTGATCACGGTGGGACAGTGTGACGGTGTAATGGAGATTGAACTCCATTCGATTGTGTGATTGTGTGCACCAAGCTTAATAGTTTTCATTCCAGTTGAGGATTCTTGAATTGATTATGAATTAAATCTAAAATTTGTTTACTTTTTTTTAAAATCAAGCTATAAAGACTTTCCCGCTAGTACCCTTTACATTTAAATTTACATAACTCATGGAAATATTACGGAAGTGCTTTGCAGCTTCATGCTAGTTCGCTAGTTAGGTAAGGAACTTAGTCAAGCTAAAATCCTGTTAAGGATTTCAGTACAAAAATAGACTAGAAGTGTTGCTTCTTTATACACTGGATATACATTAGTAGCTGTGGAAAAATAAAATTCCAGAGAAATTTTTGTTTCGGACAAAAAAACCTTCATCAGCCATGCAAGCGAAGAACAAAACGTCCTGTTTATCTGGAAACGTTTAATTTTTACTACATCTACTAGCGTATTACGGCTCTTTTTATCTCCACTTTATCGTTCACGCACATGCAAAATAAACTTGACAAATTCATGCGATGTTTTCGGGTATTTCTTCCAACCACAGGCCATAAAATCTCATTTGACTAATCAGCTTTTCCTCCCTGATAAGGAGCTTGTTAGTGAAATCAGATGGTGTGTTGTGTCATTCTGGAACCTGTACATTCATTACTCGCTGTCTTTTTTTTTTTTTTTTTTTTTACATTATGTAGATGAACGGAGCTAATAAGAATAATGCTTTTTAGTTGAAGAGATTTGAAATTTTGGTAGGTCATAAATCAAATCCGAAAGTGTCTGTCTCCCAGAATGCACTTGAGTCATGCCCGTGTAGAATTCTCAGGAACAATAACAGCTCAGCCAGCTGGTTTAGTCATCACTCTGCCCTTCCAGTATTACAGTGCTAGAAAAAAAATACATTGCATAAGACACAGGAGAGGCGAGCAGTAGGTAAGCCTTCACGAGCAAATAATTAGCAAGGAACGGCTGCACGTTTTATACGTTATTTCAGCGTGATACTTAGATATGGCTGCAAGGTTGACATATAAGATGCAGGTGCTAATGGTTTTCTTTGGGAATTTCTCTGTGGAGTAATGCATACACTTATACATCAGACATATGATATGATACGTGAGCTGAAGTTTGTTCGGCACCGAATGACCCCCCGAGGCAGACCCACACCCCGTACCCATTAATACAACCTAGTACATACAACCTTTGGTGATTTTCGACTCTTTATAAGAGCCCAGGGTTTATAAATAACAAGAGCAAGAGCAGAAGTCAGAACTCGTTTTACACGGCATGTGTAAATATAATTTATAGTGTCAGGAAGATACATACAGGGCAATTAGCTCCGTCATAAATTTATGAATGATGTACAGTGTATATATATACAAAGTGTAGTGTTCATGCTTAATGCTAACAGAAATGATATTTACTGCTTTTCACCACATTTAAAGGGATTTATTAGCTTAGTGATTAAGGCGTTGAACTACCAGGTCCACCATGCTGCCACTGCTGGGCCCCTGAGCATGGCCCTTAACCTTTAATTTCTCAGTTGTATAAGACACGATAAAAAAAGTAAGTCGCTCTGGATAAGGGTGTCTGCCAAATCCTAGAAATGTAAAAGTAATGTCAACTAAACGGGTTTTAAAGAGTTCCTCAGTGTTTAGTGACATGGTCCAATTAGATGATTATGAACGCTGCATGTCCTGTTCAGCAGGTTTAACTTAACGTCTATCTGTATAAAACCACAGCTATAATACTCTCGATGCATCAATTCT
>JAOTRN010000001.1:23475170-23485437 GCA_028566695.1 Bagroides melapterus
AAAACTAGCCACTGAATCACTGTGTTGCCTACTGTTATTATTATTATTATTATTATTATTATTATTATTATTATTATCATCACCGTTGTTATATAACAATATTTTTCATGCTTTGGCCACATATTACTATATAGTCATGCCATTAATTTTTCAGAATTCATGTTTTAATAATTGTTTTAATAATTTCATTGCTGCATTAAAAACATTTTTTCTTGACAAGGTCAGATAAGGACTTGATGTCATAAAAGTTTATATGTAAAAAAAAAGGTGGACAGTTGCCCAATAGCTGGTGTGATCATATCAGCACATGAGAGTGGATCAATGGAACTGATGAATGGTGCTGCGAGTAAAAAGAATTGCAAACACTCAGCAGTGATGTAAAGGAGCTGATTGCTGACGTGCACACTTTTACACAAATAGTTAAAAACAACAGTGTTTCACAATATGTACTCCAGACCTTAGGACAAGAGTTGAAAATCACGCAAGAACAGAGTTCATAAGCATTTTATTCATGCCTAGAGAACAAACAGAACATGGTGGTGAGATAGTCCTAACTGCAGAACCAAAGGTCCAGTGCATGAAGCTAAACCAACTGCTTCTATAAACCCAACCTATCCCTAACCCTGACCCTTAAAACTAGCATGCTTTTTCTGTATGAAATACACTATGTCTTCACCCCATGGACTTTTGGTTCTGCAGCAAGGGGTACACAGCTGAGACACTCAGTAATGGCACTAACCTTTTCATCAAAAGAAGTGGATAGAAAATTCACTGGTAAATTAATAAATGTTGGTGAGTCCACACTTTTCCTGTAGTATGGAATGTTCCTAGTAGGTCTTCTGACTGTCCAAACTTCTAAACCCTAAGCCATAGATTGCAGGACCCCCAAAGTTTATTCATATCTTTTTGCATTTTCCATCTACATCCATGTCTTTTGCTGAGAAGATCATTCCGCACTTCTATATCCTCGGCCATGTACCCAGGACTCACTGAAGACGTTCCATTCTGGCTTGTGAATGTCTAACTATCTGGGAAACTGTTGCTGGGGATAAAGTTTCTTTTTTTATTTAACCATTTTCCTTCCATCTCTATTGGTTGTGGAAGTAAATCTAGTTTATCATCTCAGGAGGGATTCAATGCAAGAGCTGGCTTGGGAACCTCTGGAGATCCTGTTATCTATTATAGAGTTTGGATTGACCTTGTCACCAAAAGAAGTGTATGGAAAATGAATAAATAAGTGAATAAATCTGTGGGGAATAATTTCAAAGTGCTCTAAAAGATAGCTAGTGTAATCTTTTAACTTTTTTATCATCGTTTGGGAAAAAAACAGACCTCCAACAGCCAGGCGGCGCCCAAAAGCGATGAGCAGAAGATTCCGGCTCTGTATACTCACATACTAACGCACTAAACAGTATGGAAAAATACTATGGCGCTGTATGTAATAAGCACTATTTAGCATAGTAGTACTCGTTTTCAGACGTAATTCCATTTCCGTTTCCGGGCGCTCCCCCCTCCCAAATGTTCCGCAACATCAACATTTAGAAACTCAACAGTTAAACACACTAAAGCGAGGTTTGTATGTATAAAACGCATTTTTGTAAATTCTTTTAATAGGCGGATTTTAACAGGACAATTTGTATTAAATTATTTTTTCTGTTTAGGCCGTTTCTTGGGGCTAATAAGAATAATAGAATGAGAATTCCGGTTCTTCTTCACATTAGCCAGCTGTAGCTCTCTTGGTTGTGAGATTTTGAAATTAATTCTATAATAATAAATGAATTACAAAGACATGTTAGAGAATAAGATTCAAAATTGCAGTGAAATAACACTATAGAGTAACCAGTTAGTTCTCTGTAGTAACGTAGCCTTTTAATCTCTTGAAGCTAGTCGCTGAATAGCTAACGCTAGCTTAGATTGCAGGCTAAATAAAAAAGACAGATTTAGAATAACGTTAATATATCAAAAATTAATTTGGTTATTTATTTTACCTTTTTGGTTGAAGGTGCACTTTTTTCAAGATTTTCTTCTGTTTGAGCGAACTGTGTGTGTGTGTGTGTGTGTGTGTGTGAGAGAGCGATTGTTATGTATTTATATGCATTTATTGGATTCCAGAAGGTTCTGGGAACACTTACTGTTAGTACTTTAGGTAGGTGTATCAAAGTTCCCAAAACACCTTTTGTAAACAGCACTGACTTCATTAACTAAAATAGAATATTCCCACAACATTATGAACTGTTTCCTGAGAAATAATCAAAGGAGAACTAAATGTTGACAGGGGTATTACCATTTTAAAAAAAAATTAACCAACAGCTTTATCCCTAAATGCTCTATACTTCAATAGAAGTTTATTTTTTGATCTAACCAGTGTAACAACATTTGTTCTGTTGTGTTGCAGAGGGACAGCCGGTGGTACAGGATGTCTGCTCAGAAGCGGCCGTGTGATCCCAGCAGCTCCGCTGGTGCTCCTCCTGAGAAAAAGAGAGACAAGGAGGGAGGAGACGGAGGCGAGGGTCTCAGCACCGGGGCAAGCAATGCTGTGGAGACGGTCATCAAACTGGGGGGCGTGTCCAATTCGGTGAGATATGTGGTCTCTATGTGTGAAGTCAGTAAAGATTTTAGATCACAGAGTAAATGTAGTAAATAGTACTGAGTGGTATGGAGATGTTTCTAATTTCTAACCTAATAAAGCAGCTCATATGAGTGTTGAAGCTTTCTCAGCGTGATAGTGTTTGAAAGCGAGTAGGTATGAACATATTTAACGTAATAATATGGTGACAAATTAAATGTACACAAGGGTACTGTTGTGCATGGTGTGATTTTGTCATATTTGTTTTGTGCTGCTGCTACAAATCTGCTTTAGAATGCAAGTAGTAATAGTTTTTCCAGAATCCATGAAACGTATGATGATTTATAATAGTCCTTACCACTTGACATGTGCTGTGTCTATCTCAGAGCTCTTTCACTTGTCTGCTGTATATTCTATGTATCTCAAAGGTTAGATGTTATGAATGATTTCACTTATAAAAAAATGAGACATTGGGTCTGCTTTAAATTTATTTAAGCTTCATGTCACTGGAATGTCAGGGAGAACCTTAAAATTCCCAAGTTTCTAAGTGTGTTTTAGAGTAAGAAAGTGATGGTGAAGATCTGTGTTAAACTGTGTTAAACTTAAGAGCTAAATGTTTAAGACATGCGCACATGAAAAGGATTTTGGATACATATTTCTTGTTGTCTACCTTGTCTTTTTTAGCCCGGAGCAAACATCTGCCTTGTTTTTGTCAGCGCTTTTGATATTTAGCTTTATTAAAAGCTTTGCTTTTTTAAGTCATTCATTGATGATGTAGCTATTATGTCACTTGCTGTGTGTTTGTATACAGGAGGAACAGGATATTAAAGCACTGCAGATGAAAAACAGAAAGTTGGGGGAGGCCTTGGACCAAAGACAGGTATGTGTATCCACACCTTATACACATAAATGTGATCTCTAGTAACGTGATCCTAGATCAGTTAAGCACATATTCTGTCTTTCTGTTTTCAGGTTATAGAAGATGAATTGAGGGAACGAGTGGAAAGGCTTGAAACTCGCCAGGCTACCGATGATGCTAGCCTACTTATCCTTAACAGATACTGGAACCAGGTAAGTTCAGCTGCAGACTGCAAATATAATTTTTCTATATTTATTCCATGGGCCCAATAAATTAATTGATTCTGAACACATCTTTTACTGTAGAAGGCTTTATTCCTGAGGAATCTCCAGGATAAAAATATATTTATATATATATATAAAATATATTTATATATAAATTATATATAAATATATTTATATATAAATTATTCAGCATTTCTGGCATCTCTCACATTTTCAATACCAGTTAATGTCGTATAGATCTTGTAGTGGTGCTCAGACATAAGGCATTTATAACTGTGAGATATATAACTGTGCACAGATCATGAAAAATGATTTATGCTTTGCTATAAAGCTCCTTAATGAAAATACAATTTAAATAGGAACATAATACCCTCACATATATTACTAATTGTTGCACATGCAGCCTGGGTAAATTACATTTTATTTTCTTGTTTCTTGTTGGCCATTATCTTTACATTTAAGCCATAGTTTTAGGATCATTACATTATCACGTTCAATTTGCATATAATTTTTACTTTGGACCTCCATTCATCTTTCTCACGCTTCTGCTTGTAGTTTGATGACAACATGAGGTTGATTGCCCGCCGCTATGACCAATCAGGAAGCCAGCCAGTGGACAGCCAGCCTGGTGAAGGGCGGAGTCTAAAGCCAGGGACACCGGAGCCAGATGGAGATTCTAATCAGGAGAGAGCGAAGGACAGAGGTAAATGATGGTCCAAAATCTTCACATTTAGTGATGACACTGGCATCTTTTGACACAGATGTAACTTCCATCTTTCAGGTCCACAAGGAGAAGGAGCGAGCTCGTTTCTTGCCATGTTGGCCAGTAGTAGCAGTGAAGAAATGGAGGCGGAGCTGAAGGAGAGGGTGGAGTCTAGCTGTAAACAGGCCAGTTGTGTGATAGAGATTTGTGAGAGCTTAAAGATCACTGTAGATCAACTTAAGAAGGACCTGGATACTGACTCAGGTGAGAGGTGAATTGTAGGATTGCTCATATTAGTAATATTTTTATAAGAGCACTTCATTGAAGAGAGTCTGTGTGTGTTTTCATGGGGAAAACTAAACGTTACTTGTGTGTTCTTGATACTTACAGATGGTAGCCTCTTGGAAATCGCTGCTCGACTCAACACCTTACTGGCCAACGAGAATGAACGTCTTCGTCAGCTGACAGATGACCTCAAACAAAAACATAGTCACATGACCAGTGAGGTGAGAAACTATTTTAATGAGCTAAAAAAAATTTTTAAGCATAGATTTGATGTTATTTAATTGGCACATTTTATAATTAATAACAGACAATTTGATATGACGGAATTTAGCACAATTTGCATATTCATGTATATTCATTGATTCTGGCACTTCTAATATGTAGGGATGCTCATGTTAGTACTTTCCTGAATCAGCATTAAAAACACTTAATTTTACTACAGAGACTGTTTTTCATCTTTTAATTTTACATGTTCATGGATAAATGAAAGGTCTGATTTTGCTTATCTACATGTGTGGATACATTTCAGTCTCGTTCCCTGGCCCGTGCTGCTAGTCGTGCTGATAACAGAATAAGTGAACTTCAGGTGTCGATAGAGGAACTGCAGTGGGACACAGAGAAGATCCGTCGTAGGGAAAACCGTCTCAACACACATCTGGGGGAGGTGCTTGAGAGGGTGAGTGTGTGTTTGTGTTTGTCTGGGGTTTAGGTGCATTGTATCGACCATGTTGCTGACATACGTGTTCGGTTTTCTTTCCTCAGCTAAACAGTAAAGGCTATAAAGTATGTGGTGAGGCCAGTAGTGTGTGTGGGACCATCACTATCAACAAGAGGAAGGTAAGTGCTTTTTTTAATTGTACGGTATTTTCATTTTTCTGTTTATTTATTTATGTCCAGTGCTTTTTTACACTTTAATAATCTTTAGGATGATATGTAAGAAGTGCCAATTATTACTAATGTCTCTTTGATTTGACTCCTTCTTGCTCTTTTCAAGTTTGAGGAGATGAACAGTGAGCTGGAGGAGAACAGGGAGTTAGCAGAGAACCGGCTTAGTGAGCTGCAGAAACTACAACAGGACCTGCAGACGGTTGTCCAGGAGAACAACAATATGAAGGTAGATGTGTTCAGTCACACCATGTATCACTTTTAGAAGCTGCATTTCTGCCACGTGAACCTTTTCAGGGACAACATAGCGTGTGTTAAGTGTGTGTCGGTGTTGTTTTGTGACGTAACTTTAATGGGATAGTGGAACTTTTCCACCACACATTTTTTTTGATGGTTGTGTGTATGTGTATTTCTCTTAGATGGAGCTCATGTGCAGGGCTGAGGGAATGGTGAAAGAGTCGGCAGAGTATCGGTGTCTGCAGTCCCAGTTCTCTGTGCTTTATAATGAATCTCTAGTACTGAAGGCCCAGCTGGATGAGACCAGAGCTCGCCTGAACACAACCAGAGCCGCCCGTCTTCGCCAGCTCGACCACATGGAGGTATTGGCAGTGTGCTCTATGGACAATTTATGGGCTTATTAATATCTATCTTGGGTTCAGTGGAGGCTTATTGCTAACATTTTATCTACATTTTGTGTGTTCGCTCATCAGAATGATGAAGTTTCTCTGCAGCGCAAAGTGCGCAGTGAAGTGATTCAGCTGGAGGACACACTGGCTCAGGTGCGCAAGGAGTACGAGATGCTGAGGATTGAGTTTGAGCAAACACTTGCTGCCAACGAGCAAGCAGGTACCACTGGCTTTCATGTTTCATGGCCTGGTGTGACATTTATCTGGCATTCCATCATTCAGCACGCCCAAAAAAACAAAGATGTGTTATTCTAAGGGTTTCTCTTTCTGGTTTTGTCTCTCCACAAGGCCCAATAAATCGTGAGATGCGCCACCTTATCAGCACGTTGCAGACGCATAACCAGCAGATGAAGGGAGAGGTGGTCAAATTTAAACTCCGACTCCGAGAGGCCCAGCAAGAGCTCAACCAGGTTAGAGAGCCCTGCAGTCCAGCAGGCAGTATATTGTTTCCTCAAACATATATCTCCCAAAAATTTGTATTATTTTATATTAATTAGTATTATTTTTATTTTATGTGAAATGAAACTAAAGTGTGTAGTAGAGGCAGCAATTAAAGAAATATAAAAAATAGACTTAGGTTCTTTTTTGTTCATAATTTTATTTGATATCAAACATACCCAATCCTCTAATCTGTGAGAAACCCGAACAATCATATAACTCTATTATAAATAAATGTAAATATCACATTCAGGTCTTTTGTTTTCATAGCTACGTGCCACAAAGGGTAACCCTACTGTCCAATCACAATCAAGCACAGAGACAGAAATAAAAGAAGAACCTGCCTCTGTGTTAACGTCTGCCTCCGATGTCGCAGTGAAATCAGGGTCGGAAAACGATTCTGCGACGTCCGCTACCAATGGTAATGCTTCAGTAAAAGACATTTTTAGGCTTTCATTTTTTATTACACTGTATTTATGTATTTATACATTTTTTATTGTAATCTGCCATACAGGAAACAGAACGTAATGAAAATTCATAACTGCTCCTTGGAGATTAGAAGTGACTTTTGATGGATTTGTCACTGTGGGTGTAAAGTTATTTATTTATTATTATTATTTTTTTTTTTCCATAGTGTCAGTTAAGACTGAGCCTGGAACTGAACCTGAAAGCACAGTAAAAGAAGAAGAAAAGGAGAAAGACAAGGAAAAAGAGAAGGATGAGAAGAAAGAAAAAGAGAAAGACCAAAAAGAGAGAGACAGGTTAACTCGTGTGGCGGTGAAGGAGGAGAAGGAGAAAGCGGGAACTAGCAGCAGTCAGTCAGACGACACACCAACACACTGTGCTGTGATTGGAGGGCCAAAGAGAAAGGAAGTGGAGCAACTGAAAATTGTCAGAGTGGAGCTTAAGTAAGTTGCTCTGATACGCTTATTGATTGCTAAAATGCGATTATAATTAAAAATGATGATTGGTGTTATTTACTTTACTTTTTAATTATGTAGGAAGGCCCAGGAGTCTCAGAGAGAGATGAAGCTCTTGCTGGACATGTATCGCTCTGCCCCAAAAGAACAGAGGGACAAAGTGCAACTGATGGCTGCAGAGAAAAAGTTGAAAGCTGAGGTACACGAGAAAATCTCTCAGACTCAAATCCCTATGAATTTCTAATTACATGAACGTCCATCTTGTAGGCTGTAACTGGATATTATGTGTGTTTGCATGTGTTAGGCAGAGGAACTACGTCAACGCCTGCGCGATCTGGAGGAGCGAGAGAGGAGGGAAGGAAAAAAGATGGCAGACGAGGAAGCTCTGAGAAAGATCCGTTTAGTGGAGGAACAGATTGATATCCTCAACAAGAAACTCTCCCTTGCAAAGCAGGTGTGTGTATGTGGTGAATAATCTCCCAGTGTAGTTTATATATGTGTGTGTGTGTGTGTGTGTATTTTCAGGCGTGATGTATGAATAATTAAAAAAGATGCTAGCTTTAAGGCTAAGTTGTGGTCATAAATTCAAGCACTTAATTAATAATTAGATGAGATAAAGAAATTTGTAAAACATTTCCATTTTCATTAGACAAATGATCCATTACTTTGAAATTATTTTCATGCCAGGAAAATAAATGCCCTGCCCCACAGTATAATAGAGCCACCCAGTTTTTATTTAATTTGTCATCTGTATGTATAACAGTATTCCAATAGCACTGCTAATAATCGCTGGTGTAATGTGTGTTTTGCTCAGGAGGAGGACGCGTTGCTGAGTGAGATGGATGTCACCGGACAGGCCTTTGAGGACATGCAGGAACAGAACATTCGCTTGATGCAGCAGCTCCGCGAGAAGGACGATGCCAACTTCAAGCTAATGAGTGAGCGGATTAAATCCAACCAGATCCACAAGCTTCTGAAAGAGGAAAAAGAAGAGCTGGCTGACCAGTTGCTCACACTGAAAACTCAGGTGAGCGAATCTGAAACAGTACTGGGTTCTCCTGTGGGTTACATGATGAATGTTTATTAATAAGTTCTCTCTGTGTCCGACTCTCAGGTGGACGCTCAGCTGCAGGTTGTGAGGAAACTGGAAGAGAAAGAGCGCCTCCTTCAGGGCACCATTAGTGCTGCAGAGAGAGAGCTGGCTCTGCGCACACAAGCCCTAGACATGAACAAACGCAAGGTACGCTTAGCACAGTGTGTGTTCGTGTGTGAGACCGCACACGTGTTTATACAGACTTTTTAGTGTTTGACGTTTTTCCATTACTGAAAAATACCAGCATAAATTCTGTCCATAGTTTTAAGTTTAACATAGTTATAAATACTTGTGTATCCAGGCCCAAGAGTCTGTACTGCTATCAGAGGAGTTACGTACTCAGCTGGAAGAAGTGCAGCAAAGACTGAAAGAAGTCCGTGAGGAAGTGATCGAGAACAGCATCTCCAGAGAGAAAGAGTCCTTCAATGCCCGCCGAGCACAGGTACAGATACACAGACGATGATTTAAAAGCCATTTAGAATTAGACAGCGGTCATAATTAATGATGTACTGCAATATACCGAGATCAGTCATAGGAATATTTAGGACGGAAATGGATGCTTGTGTTAACACGGTTCTTGTGCTTCAATAGGAGGACATTTCTAAATTGCGCAGGAAGATTGAAAACGTCAAGAAACCTGCTGAGAGCATCCGCAACGGTGATGAGATACTTAATGCGGAAATTAATGAATACAAGGTAAGGAATACGAGTGGAAATGTTGAAAGAGCGCAGCTCTTATGGCTGGAGTCGAGCTTCTTTAGCATGGCTACAGCTCTAGATAACGAACGTCTCTTGTTCTTGCAGGCCCGTTTGACATGTCCATGCTGCAACTCTCGCGTAAAAGATGCTGTGCTGACAAAGTGTTTCCACGTATTTTGCTTCGAGTGCGTGAAGACGCGTTACGATACACGTCAGAGGAAGTGCCCAAAGTGCAATGCTGCCTTTGGTGCCAACGATTTCCACCGAATCTACATCGGATAGGCTGGCTACTGACCGGTCCGTCGTGTCAACATCCTATCCAAATGAATGAACCGATCGTTAGATGTAGATGGATTTGCTGTGAAGTGCTCTGTTGTCCGGTATCTCCAGCCACCATCAGCTGAAACTCCACATTCCTTCACATTTGCTGACTCTGAAGCTAGCTGTTTAAGTTTAAATGGACCGACCTGGCATGTCTCCCACCTATCACAACTGATCAGCTTGGACCTCAGCTGCTGCTTATATTCTGGAAACTTGCTCTTGCTCTCCATTCCATGTCACTCTAATTTGCTTCACCGGAGCAATGACATCAGTGATAAGCTAGAGACTTCCTCTGAGAAAGAACTGCCTGACAGGCTTCTCGTTGTTGATCTGCAGTCTTCTGGACTGATATTGGTGTTGTTGTTTTTTTGTACTTTTTTATTTTGAAGACTGCCTAGTTATGTTGTTTGATTATTTGCAGTTCATTAAATCGCTGTCCAACTGTGCTTGTGATTCTTTGGCTTATTCTTTCATTTAATACTTTTACACCCCATACATTTATACTCCATCTTTTTCAAAGGTTTAATTCCTATCTCTCTCTCTCTCTTTCTCTCTCTCTCTCTCTCTCTCTCTCTCTCTCTCTATATA
>JAOTRN010000001.1:23496437-23506986 GCA_028566695.1 Bagroides melapterus
CTTTGAAGACCTTCTGCTTGTGTCTGGCCAAAGAAATCCAGCTTGGAGATTCTGAGCTTTCTTCTGACGCTTTACCAGCCAGATCTGTAAATATCACACAACAGCACATTATAAATGCTATGCACTCATAATGCTACACGATTAATCATAACGTATTGTATGAATATTTAGTGCAGATGATTTATAACTGAATTTAAAGTACCTGAGGTTCTTTTGGGCTTCACAACACCATCAGCTACCTGATCAGGCTTCTTGGGCAAAACAGGTTTCCTGGAAAGTTGCTCTAAGAACGGCGACTTCGGAGTCTCCACAGGCTCCGTGTTGGGAGTTGGAGTTTCTCCTTCCGAAGCATAGCGGTGCAGAACCGGTGTCTTTCTCAGCCGGACTCCAAAGGGGTTCTCGGGGGTTGTGTCCTCATCAGCTTGGCATTTCTCTCTCTGGAGAGAGGATGATGGCAGACTCTGGGCTTCCTCTTGGCTGTCAGATTGTTCAGATGTCATGGAAACAGAACGCTGATCTCTGCTCGAGGGCTTGTTGAATACAGGTTCATCATCTGCCACAGTGTGTGAGAGCTCCTGAATTGACTCTTTAACAGCCTCACTTTCAGAGGTGCTTGACTGGTAACTCGCAGACAGCACGTCCTCTTGATGGACCTCCTCGGAATGTTCATCGTCGATCTGCAGACTTTCTGAGGACTGATCTTCATATTGCTCCAGAATGTCATGCTGTAGAAATTCAGGAACATGCTCTGTTTCAGTAGGCTGGGGTGAAGTTTTCTTGGGAAAACTAAGCTCAAGAGAGGTCATGACCACAAAAGAAGGTTGCTCAATACACTTCTGTGCTACAAGATCCTCAGGCTGGTTCACAACATCTGCTGATGCCATGGTACCACCTTCAACCGATTGGTCGGTCTCATGGAAGCTTTCAATTTCAATGCTTGTATCTAACTTGATCTCTTGTTCTTCATCCTCCAATGAATATGACTGATCTTTGGTCTCATCATCATCATCACCATTTTCTTCTTCATTTAACTCTTCAACATCTTTCTCCCTACTGTTGTCTTCAATCAGCAGCTCCTCCACTTGAACAGCTTCCTTTGCGGCATCTTCCTTGTTCTCTTGCTTCTCTTCCTCATCCACGTTTTCCTCCATTTCTCTGTCCCCATCCTCTTGCTCCAAGACTGCTTCCTCCCCAGCACACTCCATTATCTCCTCGTCTTCAGTTACTTCCTCCTTTAAGTCCTTCCCGTCGTCCTGGTTTTCCTCAATCTCGTACTCTTCTTTCTCAATACTGCCCTCATGCAGTCGTAGATGTTCTTCAGATTGTACTTCCTCAGCAAACTCTTGCTCCTCTGGAACCTCTTCTTCCTGTACCACATTCTCTACCTCTTGTATAAGTGTGACTGATTCAATAAGAATGTTTTCAACAGGTAACTGGTTGTCCAGGATTGACAAAGGATCTGTGGAGTCAGGGTGTTCTGTTGCACTGTCCACATCCAGGTTATCTAGCACATCTTCCCCAGCTGTGTCTTCAACCTGAGGTACAACAGGACAAGATTTAAATATGGTTAGATTAGAGCACACCGTCTGATATTTATTGGGGATTACCAAGGTTTATTTTTAAACTACACAAAGAGGTTATTCCCCTCAAATATTAAATCCCAACCTCCATCTGTTCTGCTCTAGCTTCGGACTCCAGCACCAGGCCTGAGACAAGGGGTCCCTTCAGGGAACTCAGCACTTCCTCCAGAAGTGAACCCTGATCTTTAGTGACAACCTCACATCCTCCATCCAGCAGAAAGTCATCAGTCTGGAGCTCAAGTGTTACTGGATTCTCCCAGGAGGATTCTAGGATCCCAGAGCTGAAGACGTGATCCTTGTCAGGGACACGTTCGTCATCCTCAGAAGTCTCGGCAGAGGAAGAAGTTGTTGTAGATGATCTTTGAGAAGATGCTGGCAGCTCCTCCGCGTCCTCGGCTAATACAGAAGCACTTACCGGAGAGTCATGCTGGACTTCATTGATCTCCTCTTCATCTGTGTATAAGTATTTCCAGATAGAAATGATTATAGTGTTAACAGAGTTAAAGTGAGTTTTTTTTAGTAAAGAAATAAATATGATTCAATTACCTTTATTCTCCTCTTCGCCTGTGCTTGTTCTTGCAGCTCTCAGTTTGTCCTCTGTGTCTTTAAGCAGCACTCTTTCTCTAAGGTCTCTTTTCTTGGGTTGTAACATCTCCCTCTAAATAAAATCAAAGTTCTTGCTTGTTTAACGTGTTCCAGTAAAGCCTAAAGTCACATGACATCTAAATATCTAAAGTCATTATCTAAACTACTTGGCTAATTTCTAATATGTAAATACAAATCTCTGTGGTAGGTTTGGAAACGGTCCAAAAATGCTTTAAAGCGGCTCTACAAACTGAGAAGGGTCTAAATCCATATAAACAAGCTTTCAGTATGACCCAGAAAAGTGGGTGAGTGTTAGGGATTTCTCACACTGGCAGGCTTCCTTTTAGCACAGGCTCTGGATTTGACAGCAATGCGATGGTGGGCAGCAGAACAGTCCAGGCAGGAGAGGGAGCTGGCTGGCTCACTGAAGTCCACAGGAATGGACGTTTGTGGTGTTCCTGGTCTCGACGAAGCACCGGACATCTACGTAAGAAGATAACAGAAAGCTTACGCGTCACGGATAACCAACAATGTAGCTGAACACTGTTTTAAAGAGTTCATTCATTTATGAACGATGATATTTTTCTCTTTTTTGAAGCAAAGACATTTTTCTTTTTGTATTGGGCTTCTACTGACATAAAGAATCGAATAATAAACAAGTGAATAAAGCAGAGTGGGAGAAAGAGGGGGGAAGTTTGAATATTAGACACACTGAGCTTTTTACTCAGCATATCCTTTCTCCTTCAATAAGTGACCTTTCATTTGCCCTACTGTTCAAAATATATTCATGAATTTCCTTCCTGCACTTAAGCACCAGAGAAACAGAATAGCAATATGCTTTACGGCCTTGTTCTCTTAAGAATATCTTTTTTTTTTTAAAAAGGATCAAAATGTACAACAGATAGCCTGAAAGCCCAAACCCAACTTGCCTTTTTCCTCTCAGCTTAGTCAACTCAGATGGGTGTCTAATGTAATTTCCTTTTTTGAATACAAAAGAAAAAAAAACCCAAAAAGGTCTTTCCAGTTTGATCAACAGCAGGGACATGGGTGAGGGGCAGCATTTTTGTTCTCTGACATCACTAATGGCAGTGGTGTGTTCCTTATCAAGACGACATATAACCAAGAGTTTTTATTACAAAACACATAGATAGTGTTTTAACAGACAATGTCTTGTGACTGTTTTCATTTTTTTTACTTAGCCTGAACGAGGGTTATGTATTCCCTACAGATTACTCAATAACAGAAATTCGTTTTTAGATGAGCACACAGTTTATCACCGTCGGTTTATTTAACACCACAACATATTAAAAAAATAGAGAAAATATCTGCAACTTCATCTCAGCCACTGCGAGACAAAATTGCCAGAGCTCCGGTACAGCAGGTGGTGCTATTACAATTTTATGCCGATCTCCTCCTTATGTGTTGTTACAGATGTTCTTGGAAACAGACAAATGAAGAAACATGACTGTTTATTGTGTTACATATCTAACATGAGAGAAGGAACAGAGAAATAAGAAGCAGATTATACAATTCCAAACAAACCCTTAATCTAAGAAGTGAACAGAAAAAATTCCCAGGGAGTGTTTAGATCAAGATCAAACAACTGTACGTATCTTCAAAAGCAAAACCCTTTCACATAGTTCTTCAGATTTGTTTTAAGAAGCAAATCTAACTTTAGAAATAGTGAGGGGAAGAAAATAAAATGAGTGTGCTCTCTTTAATCCTTGTGTGTACGGAGATCATGAGCGTACGAAAAACGTGTGTTTGTGCTGTGCCCCGGGTTCAGCCTGGCAGCCTCTGTATACTGTAATAACCCTTTTCTCGCAGACGGAAAGACTGCCAAGCAGAGCCACGGGAATGCGAGTTCAGACCTCACCACAACTTTGATGAGAACCTCCGGAGTGAAGCAACAGATGATGAATCCTACAGAAATGACCCGAGGCACACAAAGACCCGTCATTACGGTCAGATCAAGAATTCATAGCCTGCTTAACTGTGGTACTGGACACCGAGGACACACCAGGTCGCTAAAATAGATTTGCGGAAATGTGACTGATTAAAATAGTAAAATAGTGGAGGTTAGGCTTTGTGCCATATATACAATAAGTCATATGTATGTTAGTACACTAAAGTAGATTATTTACTTTGGATAATTATTTGATGACCTGTCATGAAGATTTTTATTCCTCTGACACTACACCAACTTTTTAATTTCTTACTTAGTAGTTTTGTCTTGTTTTAATTAAAAAAAAAAAAAAATTTTTAAAAAAAAAATTATTTTATCGTTTTTTAAAAATAAAAAAAAAAAAAAAAATTATTTAAAAAAAAAAAAAAAAAAAAAAAAAAAAAAAAAAAAATCACATTTAAGTGAATTTGTGCTTAAGACAAGCAAAGAAATCTGCCAATGGGGTTAGAAAAAAAAAATAATAACTTGAAATAGGTTTAATTACTTACCCCATTGGCAGAATGTTTTTTGCTTGTTTTGAGTACAAATTCACTTAAATTCTATAATTAAAATATATTTAAAAACAAGACTTCATGTCATGCTTTTTCCTAACCCTTTAATGTGATGAAAGGTCTACGACAAGTTAGTTCCTGTTGTCACTTTCACGACAGCATCTATAAACATAGTATAAAACAGCTATACAATTTTTCTTATACCGTATCAACGTTTCTCTTTTTTTCCTCTCTTGTAAAGTTAATAAGAAAAAAAGACTGTAAAATATTGCCATTGTATTATTCGACATATTCTGATTGATCTATATATTGAATATCTACACATCAAACAAAAAAATTACCTCAGCTTAGGGAACAGCTATAAAATAATATTTAATGCGATTCCAAAAATATCAAAAGGAACACACACACACACACACACACAGAGAAACCCTAGATTCAGAAACCAAACCTTCTCCAGCTTCTTTAAACTGCTCCTCTAGATCTGATCCATTTACGATGACTGACTTTCTCCTCCTCTATGTCTCCAGCGCATTGTCACTGACTTGTTATTTCCCACATTGAGCTGCAGCCATTAACCACATAACAACAAGATTTAAACCCTTGGATTCTTCTTCTCAGAGTCATTACTGTGTGTGTGTGAGTGTTCTGTGTACACAAGGCAGTCGAGCTGACTAAATAGCCTTTAGCTGGCTCGTTGAGAGTCTGAGAATGTTCTTCTACTCTGTCCTTGTATATATGGTTTTATAGCTAGGATTTGCATATAACGCATATCATAAATACTAGTCTTGTACCAAAATGAAAATTTCCAGTCAATAGATTTGAAATTCAGTGTATGCCAAGCTAAAAACTAGTATTTAATTAGATTCTGTATGCTTTATAATTCTGTGTAACACAACTATGTAACACAACAACACCGAAAGTCAAGACACTGAATCCCATTTCTTTCATTTACTCAGTGCTTTTCTGGCTTCTACACAGCTATGCGTGTTCATGTACATGACATTTGATCATTTGTTTGGCTTTAGGTTTTAAAAGTTTGAAGAATTTTGGAAAAATTTCTGTTAAAATTTTCTCTAAAAATACTCAAGTTATAAGATCATCCAGTGAATCTTGCTGTTCTTGTATAATGATAATCTAAAATATTCCTATTCAGAAAGCATACATTTGAATTTCAGTGAATTTTAATAGAGAATAGGGCCGACGTCGACGTCGACCATAAAAAAAAATGTCGACCATTTTTTTTTGCTGTAGATTAGTCGTTTTATCTCGTGTCACCTAATGTAAGGGCCTGCAATAACGCGATTTGACCTCTGAGCTCTAGCGCTAGAGAGTAACGCAGCTCTCTCGAATGTTATTGCAGAGATTAGAGAAGAAAACACAGCGTGAATTATGAGAGTGTAAACGAATCTAAAATAGCAAGGCGTGGGAAAGTTTCACAATACTTAAAACCAAGAATGCTGTCGTGTGGAATAAATGCAAGACGTGCAGCTGACTAATGTGTTTTTGTTGTAGAATTAAATCTTTAAACTAGTTGCAAAACCTGAATAATCGTTCAAAACCTACTGATTAGTTGGTAAAATAACAATGATTAATTGATTAATCATTCTTATTATCATTAGATTAATCAAGTATCAAAATAATTGTCTGTTACAGCCATAGCAGAGAATGTAAGAATTGTGTTACCTGGTCATCATCACTGTCTGATCCCTCCAGGCTAAGAGAACCACTTCTCTGGACCACACCTGACGACTGGACAGGGAAAGATGAGAGTTTAACTATTGATGCAGTTGCTCCGGTCATGTTATTAGTGGATTCCAATTCCAATTTTATTTGAATAGCGGTTTTAATAACTGAGCGTGTTTACATGTATAAAAAAAATCATCTAATTTTGAATCTGAACAATTCCCATCTACTTTTTAGTGTCTCCACAAGTACTCATGATATGATACTCAGAGATAATATGATTCATTTTGAGAGTTTTTACGATGGTAAATTGCATATCCTTCATCGTGCCGTCTGATTAGATTTGTGTACATGAACAGAAGCATGAGAAGGAGAAAAAAAACAAAACCTCTCTGCAGTGGGAAGAGGAGGAAATCCTGCCTCTAAGACAGAGCATGTTTGCTTGTAGGTGTCTCGAAAAGAAAAGGAGAAAATTTGTGATGAAAACAGACTAGTGTAAATGCAGCCGTAAGTAATGCTGTGCTGCTCTGGACTTCTACAGAGATGTCTCCTGTCACGTGATGGACGGAGACAAATAGTTCTGTGCATGGAGGCTCGGAATGGAGAGAGGAGACAGATACAGACAGTGTTAATTAAATCCGACTGAGGACAAGCAGCAGGATTAATCCGTTTAGACAACTAGGCAGGGAGCTTCCAGTCTCCTCAGTCATGCCCAGTAATGTCTGATGCTATCCTTCTAACTGACTTATGACTGCTCACGATGTCTGATTAAGGCTGTAATTCACAGATAAACTCCTGTGAGAGACTGAGAAACACTCCAAATAAAGTTTACACATACTTTTACAAATTATTTGTGCTATGATGTTGATGGAGCCTGAAGTAACTAGTTACTTGGTTCCTTCTCCATTTTAAAAAGAAAAGGAAAGGCACTATATACAAGGTGTCCAAAAAAAAAGTCAGAACCCCAAAAAAAAACAAAGCTACATATAGTTAATTTTGTATTTATTATTGACAAATTCTGCACTATTTTCTCTACGATGATCTGTGCATTTTCTCGGCCGATGTATCGCGTATTTGTGGATCTTCTTCAAAACATTCTTGTCGGTTCCTGACTCTTTTTAAATATCCTATGGTTTCAAAATCATTTCCAGCACTTGCTGAAAGCCAAGCAGGAAACAGGAAGCACTGAGTCATACCCTCTGAGAAGAAGTTGGGAGTATGGTTTGGATTGTGGAGTACTCTGGGGGACTGCAGGGCAAACCGTCGTCCTCTGAAACCACTCCTCCGTCCTCACTCTTCTTCATGGAGATCACCGCTGGAGGAGAGCCAAGTCGGATCGCCTGCTTCAGCTGCATCTGCACAGCAAACAGTAACAAAAAAAAAAAAATCAGATCCCTAAATATAACATATTAATTTGAGCATGTGTATACATAAAGCACCTTGTTGTTACTGCGTAAGAAAATCCATTACACTTGATATTATATGCAGTGTGTTTACTGAAGTGTAATAAATGTTAGTAAACTGTAAAATATACCTCGCCTTACTTAGAGCTTACAAATGTTATTTAAAAATGACTGTATACTTGGTGTTAATAAAAATAAATAAATAAAAATAATAATAATTACTTCGTTAAAGTACTTAAGTACATTTTTTTAGATTTTTTTTTTTGAATTTTTATATTTCTGTCAACATTTACTTTTACTTCACTATTTGTTTTAAACAAATTCTATACTTTTACTCCAACACATTTCCTGTTCGGCATTTCTGTTACTTACTACAAAAAAAAAATCGTGTCCAAATTTGCGGTTAAGGAAGCTTGTGTTCAGTGATGACTTTAGTCTTGACATGTCTGATACAAGCAGGTGAAGAGAGCCTAGCTGCAGCATGTAACAGTAGTGACGCTGCCCAAACACCCAGTACCTCTTCTCCAACACCTCTGTTATCAAATAACTTAGAGGACCAGCCATGACCATATCTACAAGACATGTTTAACTTTCTTGACGTGAAGGATTCTTCATACTGAATGAAGTGCCTCTTATGTGAGCCGAAAGAAACTGAAATACTGGCGTTCAAAAACTCACCGTCAAACCTGAAGAAACACGCTGAGGTAAGTCACTTATTTGGCTAGCGTGGTGTGTATGAATACAATTCAGAATTCTTCAAATTATTACATTCTTGCTTTTTTAGCGAGGTCATTTACTTCTACTTTTACTTTCCATCCTTGAATACATTCATGAAAATTCTCCTTTTGATACTTAAGTACAGTGTATTTCTGATACTTTAAGATTTTTCCTCAAATAGAATTATAATAGTTGATTTTAACTTTTACTTGAGTAATTTTCTAACAAAATACTGGTACTTTTACTCAAGTCTGGCTTTTGGGTACTTTATACATCACTATTGCTATGGCACATAACTATCCTACACCTTAATTCAACGTGTCTTGAACGTCATGAATGAATAAGAATTGCCAGGTGACTGTCGTCTGCTGTGTCCAGAGTTTTATGTTCAGACTTGTTCAGACATTTTATACCAAGACTCTATGATGTGCCAACTCGATTATTAATTCAATTGAACAGGATGATAGAAGACATACAGCTGAGTCACCCCAGGCTTGTTCAACGACGATAAATACAAACACATTTAAATAGATTTCGATTAATCGTTAATTTTTGTCATTATTGTATTTCCTTGTATAATATTAAACTCTGTATTATGTTCATGTTCTGTAAAGCCGCTTTGAGACAATGTCCACTGTTACAAGAACTATAAACATCAATATGGATTGAATTGAACTGAAATTTTGAAAAACTCATGAATAAGTAGAAAGATCAACATATAATGCCAAAAGTAGTAAATAGAAAGTTTTGTTTAATACCTGCAGGGATTTGACTTTGCCATGAATGCTGTCGTGTGAGGACTGAAGGGCTTCATTTGTCTCAGGTGAGGGTGGATCAGAGGTGAAGACGCTGTCCTGTGACAAGGCCTTGCTTCCCACATTGATGGTGGAACTATGGGAAAATAAAAGGAGATGCATGTAGGATATGTTGGAAAAATTGAAATTTTTTCAAAAAAAAAAAAAAAAAAAATTAAGTCCAGTTTCAACATTTAAGCTTATACCAAGTAAAACAGCATAAATAAGTACACTGCAGTTATTTTCAAACCTACAAATTCTATGAATTTCCTCATCAACACTAACATTTTGGTAACAACTACCTCAGTAACACAATCTGCAACTTCTCTTCCCATAAATGTTTTATTTTATAGCCACAAAGAGCCTAATCCACAAATAACACACACTGAATGATTCACAAAAACATGTATTGTGTAAGAATTAAGAAATGTGTGACATGCTGTTATGTTATAGAAAAATAATCCACAATAAGCCTGGCATCAATGTCAGCAACCAGAAGGTAATTATTTAGCAATAACAACATCCCATGAAGGGTTTTCTTCCTCTTGCACCACAGTGAGTTGCTGATAATATAACATTTTCATTCATTTTCTGAACGACGGTGAGTTTGTTTTTGTTTTCTTTTGGAGGCTCTTTTTTGGTAGCTCTTTTGGACACTGGAGGCTCCTTCCACAAATCTGCAAAGGAAGCTTCCCTTATCAATGATTGTAGACTTTTCTTCATCAAATACAATTTTTTCTATTATTAAATCCAATTTATTTATTGGCTTCATCTATACAAATCTTGCTGTTACTAGAGAAATGATAACAAATTAGCATGAGAATTCATTACTTGAATTATAGCTTCGAAAACCGTCAAAAACACCTTCTGACCAATCATAAGTGAGAATTCAGCAGTTCAACAACAACCCTTCATCTTCAATAAGGGAATTTTAAGCAAACTGTTTTCCTATTATTATCTTAATGCACAGAAAATTTGAAAATTGAAAATTTCTGAAATGTTCCTTTAAATTGCATAAACAAATACTAAATCAGTTGCACTACAGATTTCCTATATCTCGTAAGGCTGAAAGTTTAAACGTGTTTTCCTCTTTGGCCTAACTCATATTTAGTGTGTGCGATGTGATGTGACGTTCTCCCCAATTCCTCCTGCTGGCTTCTTTGGATCTCTGCACTTTGCTTCTCACATGCAGGAAAACAGTGTGTTTATTACACTGCTGATCATGCCAAGGGAAATCTTGGCTAATTTCCTGCAACATGTCTGAACTCGGTACAGAAATAAAACTGGAGGCGTTTGGATAACAGCAGCGCAGCTAAATCCAATTCCA
>JAOTRN010000001.1:23522121-23534480 GCA_028566695.1 Bagroides melapterus
CACACACACACACACACACACACCATCCCTTGAAATGAATTAACGTTATTCACGTGATCGGTGTACTTTTAATGTCAGTTTTCTTGAAGTAGTAAGTAGTTACTCTAAAACAGGATTTCGCTTCGGATTATTAAATTTTAATTCTTTAAATAATTAAACAGAATTCGTTGACAACAGGAACAAAAAGATTATAATGTGAAAAAGTCTACACAATTAGTCGATTAATCGATTCGAAGGTAGACGTGAGGTAACGCCTTTTTACCTCCCTGACACTTTGAGGACACGTTTGAGAGCACTTCATATAATCTTTAGTTAAAAATGGGGGAAAACAAATTAGTAAACCGAGTTCCAGAGGTTTGTTTACATTGTGCGGCTTGCTCAAAGGCTGAAAAAGTCCAAATACTCAAAAAGTATAAATCTTATTTGAAGTGTTGTATATATTCGATACACTTATACGTGTATTATAATGCTATATGTGTTTATTTAAAATGGTCAGAAAACAGACTTGTCACTTTCGACTATTTAACAGCTGTTTAATGGATTTATTCGACTCGCGTCCTGCTGGTCAGATACCAGTTAAAAACAAGTCCGTATGAAATGAACTATAACAGACTTCCCCGCTTTCACGGGAAAATGAAAGAAGCTTATAAACATTTCCAAACCCCCATCTGTTTCGTTCTGGCAGAGTTAGACTCGTACAACCCCTCCCAGTAAAACAAAAAGGCACCAAAAACGTTAAAAATGTCAAAGAATTCATATAAACACGTTACTTACAAGATCAACAAAGCGGTAGAGTCGAGCTGTTATCCATCAAAACGTGAAACACGACTGATTTGCTCTAATTAGACAGCATTGACTCATTTAACTGTGCTCTATGAATGAAAGCGAGGACTAACAGCGCCCCCTGCCGGTTAAAGCACAATACAAAACATTTATAAATTGTACATTTATGGGCTAGTCTATTATCAGCTCTACTGCAGCCTAGTGGTTATAATGTGGAAATCATAAACCACTACTATTAATGTTATTAAGGTGCCAGAAATAGCCAAAGTATTACTGTACACATAAATACCCGGCAAAATGCCCACACTGCGTACAACTTGCCTGTAAAGGTGCAGTTTGGGCGTTTGCTGGGCATTTAAATGTGTTACAGTAATACATCATTCTCAGAAATATGTGGGGCTTCCACATCTTTAGCAAAGATAAAATGCTAATTTAATATATTGCGATATATATAAGCGATTATGGGGCCAAGTATCTTCAACCTTTAACACCAGAGAAAGATGAGAAGTCAATGGAATCATCGATCACTGATTGATCCCAAGGAGATACTAAATTTGATGACAATTTGATGTCAAGCCATTGCTAAAATGGGCCCTATATTTTGTGTGATGATTTCAAAATCAAATTCATTCTTGTTTAGCATAGCGTTAAGGGAATAGCGGTTTGATCCTGTACTTGATATGGGTTCATATGGGTTCCCTCTGGGTTCCGGGGTTTCTTTCCGGTTCCCAAAACCACTCCTCTACATCGCTCTTGGGTGTGAATGATTGTGGGTATACGTGAGCGTTTGTGTGTCTAGCACCCAGTTTTCCTGGGATTGACTCCAGATCGACTTCTGTTCAGTCTCCCAAAGACTTAACAAGTGAACCCACTGTGGGGACGTACCCAACTCTAACCCTGAGCAATGACTATGATATGACTAAAGATAAAGAGATGTTCTGAAAATGATCTCGTGACGTATGACATAATGACAAACTTGATATAAAAACATGGTATTGCTGGTTCATTTGTGGTAGTAGTAGCTCAAGCGGTTAAGGCTGTGGGTTGTTGATTCAAGCCCCAGCCCTGCTAATTTGATAAAATTAGCTAAATTTGGGATATGTGAAGAAAGAATGTCGGTGAGCTGTAATGTATATGTGACAAAATAAAGGCTTCCATTCCAAAAAGCTCACCATTCAACTGCAATGTTGATTTTTTTAGCTGTAATTGGGAGTAATGGAGTCTGTTATTATTATTTCATTGCTGGATTTGGGCAAAAAATGGCCAACAAGAACCATGTCACATACCACTGATCACTCACATCATGTTACACATCCTCAGCACACCTGTATAGCTTCTGTGTGTATTTCTTTGTCATGATTTCGTCATTTATATTGCTGTGTGTTAGCATGCTTAGGTGCGAGGTGAACATACTGATGAAGACACTTTATATTCTAAATCAACACGAAGATAAAAATGTCATCATAGCATAACTTTAACCATGGCATGATTGTTGGTGCCAGATGGGCTGGTTTGAATATTTCAGAAACTGCTGATCTCCAGAGATTTTCATGCATAATATTTGTTTGCACAGAATATCCAAACATTGCATGAGTGCAGGATGAACCATCAGGAAATCATTTATTTTCTCCAGTACTGAAGTCTGTTGGAAACATTAACTGACCAGTTAAAGAGTAATGAGTATAAACTTGGTGCTACCAATCAAAACTCGAGACACACTGTATATTTTTGTTCATGCCATACATTTTAATAGACCCGGTAACATTTTAGTTAGAATAAAATCTTTCCTCAAACAAGTATCTTTCTTGTAGAAGGAGTTCAAGGCATAATTCCAAATGTGTCTCTTCATTTTATCAATTCTTTAATCATTAATGATGAAGAAAACCTGTGCATGAGCATGTGCATAGAAACTAGATCTAATTTATAGCTAGAATGGATTTTATGCCATATAAAGATAACTACTAATCCCACAGCCCCTAAAAGTCTGATAACTCGGTGAAAGCGTCTGATTGTTATTGCTGCTAATAGGTTTTTAACTCTAATTTCCAGCAGAAAGCAAAGGAACAGAAAACAAACACACGTTTTGTTAACAGCAGACTCCCAAAACAAATTAAAATGAACATGTTCAAAAATTGACAAGTCACATAGAGCACGTGTAGAAGAGAGAAAAAATTTGCGAATGAGTCAATGTCACTTTCGGACTTTTAAGTATATGCTTTTAGAGACAATGATCTAAAAAGTCCATGCTGGAAACACAGTGTCATGCACTCAGCTATGCAGTGCTAGATTGCAAAAACAAAAATTGCTCAGTAACCTTTGCGTTTAAACCACTGAGCCCGGGCCACTACATCATTGGAATAATCATCTCCTGTAGTGCCGATGTCCATGCGATCATAAGTGCGGACACCTTCTGGGCCAATGTTGTAGGCTGCGATTCCTCCTGAAACAGGAAACAGACATGACAATGTAAAGTAACAAGAAATTCATTAAGTTGATAAGAGATAAAGCCATAGTTCAAGTGTTAAATGGCTCTATGATTGAATATAAAACCTTCTGTTTGTTAAATTAAAGCGACAGAGACTACAAAGAATCCGATTTAAATTACCTTTGAATTGGTGCTCCTTGGGCCAGCTGGGAAATTTCTTTTGAATTGTTTTAATGAATTGTATTAGAATTTCGGTGCCTTGGCTGAGGTGATCCTCACTGTTCCAATCTCCCTTTAGATCTGGATGGTGGCGCTTATCAACCTAATGAGTAACCAATATCATATCAATTCTATCTGATTGCTTTTCTTTTTATATCTGCATTTTATTCTGAAAATTTTCTCCAAACGTATAAATTGTACATTAAATCTTACACCTGAGAGTTAAGTATTCAACTTTGCTGTGATTTAAGCAATATTCTTGTAATCAGTATCTTGTTCCTAATCCATTGAGCCACTACTTCCCATATAACCTGGTTAAACACCATGTATACAGTTAGTGAAGAAACAACCGTTACCAGTTACACCATTATGTAATTAAATCAGTTCTATTTTTTCAGAAATTTGTACAGAAGCAGAATCCAAAAGCCCCACCCCACTGTGTTGACTAACACAGAGTAACCCACAGCCACACCTTTCAACTACCGTAACTTCCACTTTCACCTCACACCTCAACCGTATTACACAGACATTTATTGTAACCCAACCTGCATGAGTCCAAAACCATTGCCATGGTCTCCCCAGCCATTCTTAAGCACTGCCCCAGCCCTTGACTCTCTAGATATGATGCCTGCGATGACAGCTGGGTCCATCTGCTTAGCTCTGCCAACTTTGAGGATAATGTTCTTGTACTTATCCATATTCTTCAGATCATTCTCAGCAAGTTTATTTGAAGCTTCCACCCCTGTGAAAGCAAACGATCACCATTAATCTCTATCACCATCATTTGCAAAATACATGCAAAAATTATTGTTCGACACCTTTGATTGTGAGTCTGTCCTGCTTAGCTGTTTTTTCCGACGCGCCGGTCGTGCTGATCTTTGTAAGGTCTCCAAAAATGGAAGCTAGGATGGACATTAAAAAAAAAAAAAAAAAAAAAAATGAGATACTACAGGACTAACCAGCTGTACACTTGAATTTTAGATGATAGACATTTCTAAAACTATAAAGCATGTACTTTAAGAGAAACCAAAATATACAATTATATAAGAAGCACTTAATACTTGTACAATGCTATTAGTACTCTAGAACAACTAGTACAATTAACATTAATACACCATATGAATCAGAATATAAACTCACCCATGATATGTGTTCTTACTTCTCTGCACAGAGAAAAGAGCTGTAAGTGAGGACGGTTTAGTCTCTTAAGTAAACCTAAATACTTCCTGTAAATAAAGGAGGAGGAGATTTGTTTCAGTGCACCGTTACAACATCGATGGGTTTTGATTTGTTTGAATCACAAGTCAGAGCAGCTCCCGCTCCACTGGATAATCACATTTTTAATTCTTTGTCTATTTTTTTATGTCTAAGTGAAACTCCCAGTTATGCTCAGATAAAAGTGGCATAGCTTGCAGCGTGTTTATATTTAACACTACATAAATCAATGTAATTGTTAATGGACTAAAATCAGTTATCACCATTATATACAACAACAGAGGTAGAAAAAGTCATGAGCCACTAAACATGATACTATATTTAGGTATTATTTTGAATTATTTATACTTTACTTCAATATTATTGAAATAGAACCTGTACATCAATTGAATAAATCAATCGTTCAGCTCAGCACCCATACAGTATAGTTAGCATTAAGGTTATCCATATAAGTTTAAACATTTATAAGGTACCAGTAAGGAGAATGGACTACAATGTGGAGCTAGAGGATGAGTGAATCTGTCCCTATATGCAAAATAGTTGCATATTCTCGAGTAATCTCATTTTAATATAATATTTATTAATATAAGATTGTTGAGGAACATTTTGCTAATTTGCTAGCATTAACTATTAGCATTAAAAGCTAGACTGTATTGTTTGCTAATAGCAGTTAGACTAGCATCTGCACCCCTTCCACTTGGAGGTTTTGGGGATATTTTGCTGTCTTGGCTCGCAGCCATGGATAGCTGTGCCATCATAGATATTTCAAAATGTTGGTTCTGCAAAATACAAACGGTCCGCTCTGAAAGTGGAACGGGAAGGCCATTTCTATTGTTCAGTTCTATTTTATTGCTATTCACTAAAGACTTCTGGGTTTAGAATCGAAAGACCTGTTGGCTCAGTAGGCAAATATGTAAGCAGGTGTTTTTTCTTTAAACACTGCATATCAGTTTTTATCTGGAATCAATTGTACCCTTATTGTGTTAGGGTCTATTCACATTCTTCCTGTCTAGAGTACAAGCTTCTTTTAAATTGTAATTGGACACTATTTAGCCAAGACTCTATATATTAATGCATTCCTGGGGCAGCATGTGATAAAGTTTTTGTGTACCATGCAAAAGGAATTTCCAGATATAGCAATAATCCTTACTTCCTTATTTATTTAAAGGTTGTGGCTACTTGTTAATCCCACTACTGTCTGCCAAAGCGACCAGACAAGAACTGCTTTCTCACTGAAACTCAAGATGAAATTCCTTATCGTTGGTGAGTTCCTTTGGATCTGCCATAAAATTATTCGAAGAAACGATTATATAATAGCTGATCTTAAAATAAAAAAAGAATATCTAGAAAGAGAGCTTGTAAAATAGATTGGCTTCGTCTTACATGAACACGTTTCTCTTTAGGAGCGCTGATGATCTTTTACGCATCAGCCCTCTCGAGTATTTTTGGAGATGTCATGAAGATCGAAACGACTGGAGCTTCGGAGCAAACAGCTCGCCAAGACAGGCTGACTGTAAAGGGTATGTCTGCTTACGTGTAATGTATCTCTTACGGTTGTGGTTAGAATCTTGAATCCAACATTTAAGGTGTTCCTTGCTTAAGGGGTCCAAGCTTCCTATAAACTGGCTGAGAATGATCTGAAGAGGATGGGGCAGTACAAGAACATCATCGTGAAAGTTGGCAGAGATATGTCGATGGATCCGGCTGTGATCGCAGCTATCATATCCAGAGAATCGAGGGCTGGAGCGGCGCTTGTTAACGGTTGGGGCGACGGTGGCAATGGCTTTGGACTTATGCAGGTTTGTTTAAAGCGTTGCTTCGGTATTTAGTTACAGAGTGAAAATCCGACACAGTTGTTTACTCGGGTTTGCATTGTTCCTCTGGCAGTTGTGAAATTTGGACCATTCCACCTGTTGCGACATTGCTTCTGCTTCACTTTCAGTGACGGAATGATCTTCTAGCTTATGATCACTACCTTAAAGCAAGATTCGATGTCTATTCTTCAGAAATTGATAATAATTAGATGTAACTCCAATTTCTCTAGGTTGACAAACGCTACCACAAACTGAAAGGAGCCTGGAACAGTGAGGAGCACATCAGACAAGGCACAGGGATTCTGATCGACTCCATAAAACAGATTCAGAAAAAATTCCCTAACTGGCCCAAGGAGCACCAGTTTAAAGGTAACCATGGCATGCTAAGCCCTTGCTCTCTTTCATGAAGAGTTCTTATTCAAAGTCATGTTATTTTTCAGTCAACAGTGAAGGTTCATTATATTGGCCTCAATAAATGATTATGAAAAAATACAAAGAATAGTATGAAGTAAGTTTTACTTCACAGCTTTGGTGTTTTTATTTCTAAATCCAGATCATAGATTTGCTGAGATTATTGTTGCCGTTTGTGTTATAGTTAATTACATCTACTGTACTGATACACCCTTTAAATCTTCTGCTTAGTTTTAAGCCCTATTCCCTGACACACCTATAACACCTCATCATCATCAGGGATCATAAAAAAAGTGATGCATAAAGTGAGACAGCCAATGTTCCCATTCTGGGCTTGTACATATTGTGGATTGCTGACAGGTAATAGATGACTATTATAAATTAGCCTCAGATTTATGATTGCATAATTGCATGAATAGGAGGTACACGTGTTCATAAAAAAGTGACAGAATTTATATTTAATACAAAACCTATGCTAAGGAACCTGCCTGCAGTTCTTCATTACAATAAAATATAATATTTCGTCGATTGTAAAAGATGCCTATCTGGACATTTCTTGGAAAAACAACATACAACAACAACAACAATAAAACATACTGTAGCTTTAATATCCCAACCAACAGTTATAAACATACTCAATAACTGTTTTGCCGTTTCAGGGGGAATCTCAGCCTACAATGCCGGAGTGGGAAATGTCCGTACCTATACAGGCATGGACATTGGGACCACAGGAAATGATTATTCCAATGATGTTGTGGCCAGAGCCCAGTGGTACAAACGCAACGGCTACTAAGCAGCATTCATATTTCCCATGATGCACTGCAAATTGCTTAATAAATCCATATTTTGCATCGATTGTTGATGTGTTGTATCGTTATTTGGTTGTTTTACGACTCTGTAATTCGACTGACTACTGAATTTTCCCCTGGTGTGAATGATTATACTGAAGCTCACATGAGGAATAATTTTCAGGGGTTGATAAGGGAGGGAATACAGGATGGATGGAAATGTTAATGGATGTAAGAAGCAGAAGTAGTAGAGTCATAGAGGACAGAGTTAATAATGCACCATCATCAATCTTGTCATATTTCTAAATTTTATAGATGTAGGAAATAAAATACTGCTAAAAAGGTAGTAAGTGGGTAAAAACCAGATCCACTTTTCCCTTTACTACTTAGGTCCCTTTTTCCTTCCACAGCTTCAAATGAATTTCAAATATTTTTTAATATTTTTAGATTATTCAATTCAACAGTGGCTGAAAAATGCTGTACATAACATCATGTAATGGTCATGTCATGGTGGTTTACGGGCAATAAAATTGAGTTAAAAGAATCTTAAAGTAAGTACTTAAAGCAAAAGTACTAGAAATTTTCTTATGGCATTCAGAAAAATAGCTAAGTGTCACTACATAGCAAAACAATGATATTTAATATGTATATAATCAGCTGTACAATATCTAGTTATTGGCACAAGACACTGGCAAAACTTGGGCAGGAAGATAGAGTGTAATGTTTGTATGAGCTGCAGTGGATATGAGATAAGTCAGGTGAGGGACCTCTGCCTTTAAAGAAAGGTTTAGTAAGAGGAAATTTCCAGAATTTGGAATAAACCAAGGCTGTGTTTCAATCAGCTACCTAAATTGTGATTCAGTGTACCGTATAGACAGATAACACCACTGGGCAGTCGGAGCTCAAACAGTTAATGCCCTGGTCTGTTGACAGGAAGATTCAGTGTCCGAGGAAAGTAACTGGAAGGTGATGTATCTAATACAAAATAAAATCTTCTTCTACAAGTTCAGGCACTGGTAACGACCCTGGCATTTTGAGTTTGAGTCAGAGAGAGAGAGAGAGAGAGAGAGAGAGAGAGAGAGAGAGAGAGAGAGCTTTTAAAATAGCTCCCTGATCAACACCCTGACCGCTGAACTGACTGAGTTGCACCCCAAGATGTATGTTGACTTCTTAGCTGTTATGAGCCACACCTTGCAGCACTTATTGTTTATTGTTGAACATGCCTAGCAACGGGTGATACCGGATTTAGTTTATACTATTGTTAATACCATATAACAATACAGACGCTTCTCTTTGTACATTCATAAAGGTGGACATGATAAAATCAAAACAAAATCTGAAAGCATTAAACAGAATCCAAGCTTTTTGATTGCAAAATAGTGTCTTCTGTTTTTTTTGTTCACATGACTAACCTACCTTCCTGATTCACTCTGGCACCAAACGGATTATTTCTTCAAATACTTGATCCAATATGAAAGTTTATTTCTGTTTCTGGTCAATTGCTCCAAAATTCGTCATTGCTTGCGAGAGTACAGGTGTTTCCTGATATACATGGGTGTGTGTGTGTGTGTGTGAAGGCATGCCTAGAAAGTAGCAAAACTAGTCCTAGACTAGATTTATTGGTTGAATATTAGTGTGAGAAAGGCTACATGTTCAAATGTGTGGTAAAGATAGTAGAAAATCGGGCCTTTGAGTTTTTTGTGTGAGGGTTGTTAGCATTGATATTTAATTTCTGGTCTTTATTTGTTGTATTTAAACACTTATAGCTTATTATCTCAGGATAAGTCATGGAATCTTATGAATGTGGATCATCTGCTACAACTGGTAAGAAACAATACAGGATTTATACAACGTTGGAGGCCAGGGAGCAACACACCAGGCAATCTGTACTTCTGCTCTAAAACAAATTGACATCTCTTTGATTAGATTTGTGCCAATTCAAAACTTTTTCTCTCATTCATTCTCTCTGACAGGTATATACCATAACGTGCACATTTAACACTGAAGACCTTGTAGCATGTATGAAGTTTTACTGCATGTTTTAGAGCTAATGATCAAACTGTGACGTTGCAAGAAAGTAAGATAACCTAAAGGTGTTTAGGCATGTGAAATACAACTCCAGATCAAGAAGCTCATTCAATATTTTAAATGTCATTTTTCTAAAAAAAAAAAAAAAAAGATGAAATATATTACGATGTTATAAGAGCTCTGTTATGAGTTTAACATTCACTGTAACATTCACAATGGACTAAAATCCGATTCCAGAAACAATTGGTTAATATGAACTAAATCATATATTAATAGACTTTATTTAACATTAGTCTTCCATCTCAAAACATTCTGTATTTCCCTTGACAGAAAGCAGAAGGGATGGCAGTGGTTCTAGCTTTGATGCCACATTGGACGAAACCCCCTCTCAATTGATCCTCATTACAAGTTCTTTCCATGTTTTCATGCAGTTGTGATGCTCTGGGCTGCTGTCATGTGACATCAGCAAAGAACTTGCATGATTCAAGTCTGTCATTCCCAAAGATAGTAAATTAATTTTCTTTTAAGAAACGAGTTTGTAGCAGAAGCAGAAAAGGCTGTTGTTTCTTTCTGAATACACCAGCCAGCATGAAATATTCATGGTGGCAGCTTCTTCCATCACTTTGCTTTCCCATTGCTTGGGAAAAAAGTTAGGTGGTTCATCCTCAGAAGCAGGTGTTGATGCTGCTAAAGGCATATCTAAATAAAAAGCATATGCACATACATTTACACATATTATAGTTTAGTTATATTACTTTTATACTTTTATATTAATTTGCACAAAATACAACATTTTAGTCTGGCGCCCTGAACGCTTTTGTTGCACAGTTACGGTAAATAAACAAGGAATGCATGTCATTATGCAGAAAAAAGAACTAATTCTGTAATTAGTCTCTGTAATTGCTCTCATTAAAGCCGTCAGAGCCACCCTTCTCGTATTGCCCAGTAAGAGTACAGGTTTTTTCGATTTGATTCGGCAGTCCTGTTTGCCTGCCTGCGCAGACCCTCAAAATACGACTACCAGGCGAGCGCTCACTCACTTCAAGAGGCACTCCAGGATTTTGATGTTATACTCCGATCGGCCGGTGCAGGCAGCATAAGTCACCTGTGCCACCCCGAGAAGATATCGCCCTAGGCCAGCGTTACTCATTGCGCGGCTCGCAAAGCTTCCATTTGTGGCTCGCTTAGCAAGGGGGCCCCCTAGTGGTTTTGGTCTATACGCATTAGTAAGTGGCTCTCCTACTGACTTTGTCCTGTCATTGTGTCACTGTCATGAAAAAAGTAATGAAGACCACAGGCCTAGGCGGATCCCAATGTCGCTCATGCATAAAACCGAAACTGAAGCATCGAAAGGGGCGGAAGTGGTGTAGTTCATATCAGCGTACATTTGGGAGTGGCTTGGTTTAGTGTGTGTATACAGAGAGAAGATAAGTCCTGTCCAGCACCGCTATTTCTGTATCATAAATATTTTTGCTAAGATTGTTTAGTATTAATCAACCGTTTTCGCCATTAATGATGCATAATTGGGAAAACGCAAATGGTGAGAAAGTTTTTGTTTCTTCATTTAATTTGAGTTTTAATGCTGTTTTAAGTTTTGCTTTCTTCGAACAAGAAAAAACCCAAACAGATTTGTTATCAATTAATAACAATTAAGAAGTGTTGAAAACAGGCCGATTACGAAAACCTTCACAAATCTGTACGACAGGTGCATTTACTGAAGTACCACAAACATTTACTTTGTGAAATAATTACAGAAAGAAAGTGCGCGCATGCGCAGTACTGTGGATGAGTGTCTGTGGCCTGCAGCGACCGAATTGTATAGTGTCTGTACTTCGCCTGCGTTAAAGGCCTCGCAATATGTCACAATAACACGCGACTATTGTTTTCTAACATTCACCCATAGTCACCCTTTCATTTGTGTTGGGATTGTATTCTTTTTGGTCGTGTATCATTGGAAAAACGACATAATTATAGCTTTAAATTTTGTCACACAACACTAATCTGTCTCTAACCCCTTTTGTGAACTGCGAAACCACAATATTAACTACTCTTAAGAAATAAGAAAGCTATCAGACCTGGAATTTTAGGGTACTGCAGTATGCATATCTGTCTCCCCTGAAGCCTCCTGTGTTCGTCAAAGGATTATAAGTAGAAATGTAAACATGCCATAAAAATGTGATACTTCACATTATACATATGTGATTCTGTCAACCTGTAGAATTGTTTTATCGTTAAAAAGTAAAAACTCAATTTTTTTTTTCTAGGTTGTATTTTTGGAGATCTCATGCAGATCACTACAACTGGAGCATCTCCACAAACAGCCTCCCAGGACAATTACACCATAAGTGGTATGTCACTTAACTTTCATTGTACCTGTGTCTTGGTATGTTTCCAATGTTTAGAATGTTTTAACATATTGTTGCTAAAGGTGTGGCAGCCTCGCATAAAATGGCTGAAGTTGATCTGGAGAGGATGAACCAGTACAAGCCTGTTATCATGAAAGTTGCCAGAGCTAAAAGGATGGACCCAGCTGTAATTGCAGGCATCATATCCAGAGAGACGAGGGCTGGATCATGTGGATCAGGGCTTGTTGATGGCTGGGGAGATCAAGGCAATGCCTTTGGGCTTATGCAGGTTGACTACAACATTACATGAGTAATATAAAATTGCTTTCTG
>JAOTRN010000001.1:23631875-23642728 GCA_028566695.1 Bagroides melapterus
AGAAAGAAAGAATCCGATTAACTCAAATCGTTAACTATAACATGCTGAATAAACACAATCCATCTTCTTTCGCCGCTGAATGCGAGCGTGAGAACGTTGGAAAGTTCCGGTAGTAAAACTCACGGCATCATCATTCCGTTTAATCCAACAGTTATTAGAAATACTAAGATCCTTTAAAGCCACTCCGTGATTTCGAGTACACATTCGTCCCAGACCATTAAACTGAAATATTCCAATACATTCAATCAAAACAAATCATAAATCCGTTAACAGCATAATCTAGTCCTTACTTCAGTTTTTTTTTGCGACTCTTGTATCCATGCATGACGAATATTTCACTAACATGTCATTAGTTTCAAGTCATGTTGCGGTAATAGAAATACTGAGCATCTGTTGTAGTTGATGAAGAATTCTTGGCATAAACAAACACAAGCAAAAAAAAAAAAACAAAACGGTTTGTACTTTGATTTTGGAAAGCGAGTCGACCACCTGCTCCTTCGGACTTAGTCGGTAATAACATCTGAGAGAGATTACGACATAATCAACTGGATATTTGATGTATCTGCTGTAACTTTGTATTTGCTTTGGCCAGATCATCAAATTTACATTCAATTTCAATTCTGGGCAGAAGGAAAAAAGTGACATTAATCTAATGTGGCAGCGAGATCAAGCACTCGGCTCTCTTTATGTCAGTGAAGAAAGTCCACAGTGGAGAAAAAAAAAAACCCAAAAACCTCCTGAATATTAGTTAAATCTGATCAGTAGGCATTTGACGATGAGGTAATCAAGAGAAAGGAAGTACTGTTAGACCTCTGTACTGTATATGACTATTAATAAATTATTTAAGGACTATGAGGTTCTGATAATCTTAAATAATTACTCTGATTATGTTATAAATATGTTTAAGTTATAAATATCCTCGTAGATCTAGAAATAAATAGTATTCCATGTGTAGTGCTGAATCATGTGAATCACTGTTTTGAGATTATTATTATTATTTTGAAAGTCTGTTGCTCACCTGCTCTGAAGACACATACAGACATACCCTGTGTCACAGGAGAGGTGGGATCTTGATCAGAACTGACTTGGGATAGACGTCATCACGCGTCTCAACCAATGAAAACATTTGAGGTGGGGCTAACTCCCTCTCTATAACAAATAACTTCACTAAAAAATGTAGAAAATCAAGTTTGATGCTTTTCACCTTATTATGACATCACAACTTTTTCATTTTCAAAACATTTATATTTTTGTCCTCACAGGAACCCATTGATCGCACCGATCACCACTGATCACACCGATCACCACTGATCACACTGATCACACCGATCACACCGATCACCACTGATCACACTGATCACCACTGATCACATGAATCACACTGATCTCCACGGATCACACTGATCACCATGGATCACACGGATCACACTGATCACCACTGATCACACTGATCACCACTGATCACACTGATCACACAAATCACACTCATCACCACTGATCACCACTGATCACACTCATCACCACTGATCACATGAATCACACTGATCTCCATGGATCACACTGATCACCACTGATCACAGTGATCACCACTGATCACACTCATCACCACTGATCACATGAATCACACCGATCACCACGTGACCACGTGAGTCAGTCGTTCCTGTCGGTTACATGTGTGAACACACACTCCTCCTCGGAGCTGGAGTACAAAAACTAAAGAAGGTTATCTATAATTACGAGCACATAATCATATACAATTCTGAAGAGCTAACAGAGTATTACACGAAAGCTCCCTGTGTTCTCTACTCCTCCTCTCCTGTGTCTACAAGTTGAAACCAGACCTCAGGCCTTGTGTTTCGTTTTTCTACTGTCTACATATGGATCTGGAGCTCCACTGAGCTTTGGCAGGATCAGGAGTTGGGGGAGTTGCTGCATGATAGAAAATAGTAGGAGGGATCATTTTTCTGTCCTCCGCTGACACAGGGCCAGACTTCACAGACAGCAAGTGACGGATCACAAGGCTCAAAAAGAGTGGCGCTGAAACTGTACACCTCTCTGGCTCTGGTTTCTTCCTCGTCCTGCTCTCTCTCTCTCTCTCTCGCTCTCTCTCTCTCTGTCTGCCGTTATGATCTCTTCCTGTTACTACTGTCTTTTCCTCCTCTCTACTCATGTCTTTGTCAAATACATGTTTGTTTCCAGGATATTCTTTTATGTCATGTTACACTCTACTCTATCTATCCTTTAGCTCCTTCTCTCTCTCACACGCATCGCACATGCACACTGGCAGCTTGCCTACAGCAAATGTTGTCTTCTGTCTTATAAAACACCATGAAGGTACAGGTCAGTGTGCACTTCTGAGTGTTTACTCCAGTATCGGTGTGAGCTAACATCCCTTACTCGAGCCATTAACACCCGGAGTCGCGCTGGAGAGCCGCATACAACACACAAAACATGCGGTTCCGAGCGGGTCAACGATGAACCGAGAGCACCTGGAGTTTCATCTGAGAAATCTTGGCTGAAAGGCTCCTTCACATTAAACATGGCCGCTTGCCACATACAATTACCTCCCTTCATTCCAGGTTGATGAAAGACGACTGCCTCGTATAAGCCTGAAAATAATCGTTGTTTCATAACAAAAATAAGTGTTTCATGTCACATCAAGCGCTCTCATACTGCACTTTTTATCATTCTACACATTTCACTAAGCTTCGCTCTTAAGACTAAGGTTAGAGGGTAAACTATGTGAAACCAATTGAGGAAGATTTTTTTTATTTTAATACAGTGCAGATGAAGTCTTGAATATGTTATGAATTCAAATCAGAAATTCAGCAAACTGTCACCGCTGGGCCCTTCAGCAAGGCCCTTAACCCCTTAACTGCTCAGTGTATAAATTGAGACAAAAGTGTAATTCACTCTGGATAAAGGCGTCTACCAAATACTGGAAATATTGACGTTTTTGTTAATAACAGCAGCTCTTACAGAGGTTTAAATTAATACACTCTACAGTCGTAACAGTCTTTACGTCGTGTCACCTTACTTACGGGAATAAATATAAACACACAATATAAATAGCTATTAATCTTGATTGACTAATTTTTGTATAGTATTTTGATAAACTATTTATGATGTTCATGTTCTGTAAAAGCTGCTTTAAGACAATGTCCATTGTTAAAAGCGCTATACAAATAAAATTGAATTGAATTTATGTCACTAATCCTAAAATATTAAGTAAAAAAAATAAATCCACATTACGCCGTTTACGACCTTACGGCGGTAACTTTATCGCATAGTAACAATGAAAAAAAGATACTAAAAATTTTTTTTATAAAATAAGGAAATACATACATTCAATATAAAAATAGTACCGGTACCAAACGCCGTCTATCGTGTCATTAATTTAGGAAACATATACAGCACTTTATAGAGGAATTTCCCACTTACAGCGAAAATCGTCAAACGTCGCGTCTCCTGGATCCAATTGACGAAGTAGGAAGTGGTACGATTTTAAATATGTTTCCATTTCTACAGTAACAGCTATAGTAAGACTAATAATAAACAGTAAACAATATTAATAACAATAATAATCACATACATGGCTTGTTATTAAAACTATAAAGATTAAACATATGGTTGATATAATGTGAAAATGTTTTCCACCACGGGAACGACAAAGTCTTCAACATGAAGGGTAGCATGAACTTTCCGGTTTCTCAGCAAAGTGACAAAGTTTTTCATCCTTTTATCAGAAAAAATAACAGACACTGGAGAGAAAACGCCTGTTTATATTACCTTGCTTCATGGATTGAACATAACTGAAAATGGCTATTGTCATTTTAATCCCAATGGATTCAAATTCTTGGTATAATGTCTATTTAATACGGGGAATAAAACCTGTTGAAACATACCGTTATTAAAAAAAAAAAAAAACATGGTGTATACGCTATAACGGTATTCTCCAGAGTGTGTCATTCCTTTACACCGCAAACAATCTACGCCAGCGCTCATGATATAAACGCTTCTGAAATACGGCAGCCGTTTCAGCATCGGCACATTAAAACATATTGTTCGGAACGAGCCGCGACGACGGCGATACACCGTCTGATATGATGCACAACATCGTGGGGTGAGAAGATATGAATAATGATGGAGAAGCAAGTAGTCAGACTGAAAAGCGAGGACAGAGGAGCCATTTTTTTCACTCCTCTCCCTCATCTGCCTCTCCTTTTTGCTGGTTGGTGAAGCTGGTGATGCATTTGCTGCTTGACTGCTCACAGAGATTGCTATCAGCCAAAACCCGTCTGCGGAGGTAAACTCAATACACAGAGGTTTTTTTTTTTTCTGCCACCGACCATCATAACATTTACTTTTAGATTGGTGTGTGTAGGTGTAACTTTCAGTCCTAGGGAAAAATAAGAAATACGTTTGCTTGCTTTAGCCTTAGACAGAGGCTCCATATAAAATCAATTTGAGTGTAATATAGAGGATAATAAGGTGTTTTTAATACAATGATCGAAGCACGGGTCTAATTACTGTTTGTTTAGAAGCCTGGATGTGAAATATACAATGGGAATGACGGATTCACCTCAGATTCACATTTTTTTTTACTTCCTATAATACACTCGCTCAAGATGGATCAGTACAATGATAATCTAGATTAAAAATAATAATAGTGAGATGGATTTCAGTCAAAACCTCTAAAACTCTCACATATTTATGACATCACCTGACAAATTTCCAGAAGCTTTCTGCACTGGAGTTTGATTTGACTTCACGTCCTGAATTTATTTTACGTTTTCTATTGCATATTGTTCTGAAATCTGTATAAAGTACGTACCTTAAATCTCTGAATCGAAGAGAAGCGAATGGGTAGAAAGAAAGAAATCCGCTAAAAAGACACTAAAACACACCGACTATCTCAAAGCAGCGATAATATACAGCAATTTGATTGAGTGTGAATTAAATTTAACATGTAGTAAATAAAATCTGTGAATGAAGTATATGAATAAATGTCATAGATTAAAAATGATGTATATATCTGTCTGTAAACTCATTGCCTACAGCTATTTTTTGCAACAATGCTTGATAAACTGCCTCCTTTGGAGAAAGCACAGGCATGTAGACATATATTTTTTTTTATTTACGTTAATAAATATATTTCTTCCTCATTTTGAGAGAATATATTTATACTCTCTTGAGCTAGTGTTTATGCAGAAAAAGCTCTGTTCAGCTGTTCATTAAAAAAAAAAAATCTAAAGACTGATAAATAGATGTAAACACCAAAATGCTAGTTTTTTTTTTTTTTTTACGTTGTTTTTCTTATATGTAGTGATGTAAGACATGGGCTGAGTCACACCACATGTTTCGTGTTTCCTGTTCAGAATGACATCCGTAATAACGCTGCACAATATGGGTTTCATATACAGTATACAGTATGCTAGAATGTTAATCCTAGCACTCTGAAAGGATGAAGGAAAAAAAAAAATGAAATGACAGCTGGGTATATAAAAAATGCACCAAAACATGAGAAAAAGTGGTAAAAGCAGACTAAACAAGTGAACAAAAACATCTCAAGTGTTCAAATGTAAACAAGCAGAGCTAAAGGAAATCCCGTTACACTGAACAACAGACTTTAACTCACCTCGACGGCTCCGCGTAAAAGGATTTTAATGCTAAACTGTGGAATGCCATCACATTTATCAGAGAATTCAAAATATTAAACCAGAAAACATCTGAGAAGGAGAGCAATCCCTGAGTGATGAAAAATTTAGCTGCTAAATAAAGTTAGCTTAAATCTGCTAAGCTAAAAAAATTACCAAAAGTTGCCAAGTCAGCTTTTTAGTGTTAGACTGAATAACCGCAGTGTTGATTTATTTGATTGAGAATTTGTATATCAAAGGTCATGCGCTTTTGTGAATTCGGTGTTCTTTAAATTAACGTTAAAACGTGACGCGAGAGTGCTTCAATTAGCAGGTTAATACAATTGCTCAATGCCAATCACTTCACATCTCTTTCAGATCCTGCCAATACCACTTAGCAGCCATGCAGATGCTTAGGCTCTTAGTCAAAAGCTAACAATATCAGTGTACATAAGCACATGGTGGCTGTCTTGCTATTAAACGTGCCCTGCACACGCCCGTGGTACCATGTGACATATTCCATATGGCTAAATTGTACATGCTGTGACCTAAATAACATCTTTCCTGTGAATATGTTTGTTCTGCTGTACAAAAAATTGGACCTGACTTGTCAGTGAGAACTGTTCCAGGATCTGCCTGATCTTTCAATAAAAAGTCAAACTACTGACCACGTGAAGCCTGATTCCACACCACAGGAGTGCTGATTTTAGAGCTGTGTGAAACCCATGCAGTCATGTAGCTGGATTTTCTGTAGCATGGTGCCCTAGGCTGAACTGTGGGCTATGTTTTAATGGGCACATTGCCTCACTGAGGAAGGAGGGAATATCTAGATCCTTCATACGGCTCTCATGGACACGACAGAAATCACGTCTAAGTCAAACCGACGTGCTGATCTGACACTCCTGCTTTTAAAAACAGCCTAAATTTGACCTGGAACACGAGTGCCTTTTTTTAAGAGCTGTCATTTTGATGTGGAAGTAAATTGGAATTTATTGCAAGAGCAGCCGCATAACAACGTACCCATAATGTCCCGAAGTGAGCCGCAGTACATTGAGTTAGTGCGAGGTTTGGACCGAATTGTCACGCTTTAGATTATTAAAAAAGTGGAACTATACTAAAAATTTTTTATTTTTTTATTTTTTACAATACTACACCTCGCGCACATGAAATTAATTTCTAAACTATTCTATGATAGAGAGTATGTTTGAGCATGAAATCAATTTAAAAAAAAAAGAAAAAAAAAAGATTTCTCGCTGTCCATCTAGGACCAATTTCTAACGATCGAAACAGAGGTATGACTTTGGGTAACGAACCAACACCATCACTGGTATCGGGTAGCGGACCGATACCTACTTGCACGTTATATATCAAATTTCTATACAGTATAAACATGGAGCACTGAAGCGAGTGTTCAGAGAAAATGTTGCGTGTGAGAGCGAACCTTGAGCACTGAGACATACATGCTTTCCTTCGCAGGGGTCAAGGTGCAATTCGCGGTACCGTGCATTTATTTTTAACGACAACGCTGGTTGCTCGGTGAAGTGTCTTGTGCACTATTAAACGCTGTAATATCTCATACATAAATCCTAGCATGAGGGGTTTGTCACTAGCAGCACACAGCAGCAACCAACATCAACGGAGCTAAATGTTCCATGATGAACGTCGTCGCTTGAGACTAAGTGGCGAGCTAATTTAGGTATCGGTACTAGTATAAAGTAAAAAGTCAGTGGGGCATACATTGAAGTATATTACAAGGTAGAGAACAAACCATGAGAATTAAGATCAAGCAAAGCTATCAAAGCCCATTAAGCAGTTTTCAAGACCTCATTAGTAAATGATCACACAGTCTAAGCCACCACCAGTCTAATTGCCACTTAAGCTCCAGCTCCCTCTCACTAACTGCCATCTCCATGAGACCCTCCACCCCTTTAACTCCCTCCTCCAGCCTACCCCCACCCCCTGCAGCTCTGTCTCTGCTCCCCTCTCTTTGCTTTTGTTAGAGGAATGAAGTCGTGGCCCCGGGATCGCTCACAGCTCCTCCACTCCCAGGCTCCCTGGCTGAGAACAGAGCTGCAGGCCATATTTCTCTCTCCGTCTCCTTAATGAGACCCCGTCTGCACCTTACGCTGCCTCTGAGAAGCCAACAGAGGCATCGCCAGAGATGAAGGAGGGAGGAGAGGATGCTGGGAAATAAATGCTGGAGACTTAATAACAGTACCGACACCAATAGCAGCGATTCTCCAGTGGATAGTGAAGAAATTTCTTCCTAATGTGACATACAGCATCTCATTATCTTTCATCATGCAGACTAGAATCTAGGAAAATGGCGCACTGTATAGAATGTTTTGTTACATAATCCTTTGTATAGCAATGATGATGGGCTGTAGCTATTTGCTACAATGACTATTCGCATCCACTTGAAAACACAATTTGCACCTTATGTAATTGTTTTAAAGGCAATTCCCACGAGCTAGTTAGGACTACAATTATCGCATGACGGGATGCTAAGGGTTAATGCTTACTAGAAAATTTGGCCATTGTTTAAATAACATAATGTTAGCCAAATGCTAACTAATTAAATAGTGGAATTGGATATTTCCCTTAATAACACAGTTAACGCAGTATAATATGAGTTAGCTTGCTAGCAAACTTGGATAATGGTTCTATTTACAAAATAGCTGAATAGTAGCCAGCTCGCTAGAGTTAAGTTTTATTTAACAAGCAAATTAAACATACTGCTTAGCTGGTAATAATAAAGCTGTCGAAGTCGTTTAGATAATGTTGTTAAAATGCGTGCAACACTATTTTGTTAAGACGACTAGCGGGTTTTAAATTGATTAAAACTACGGTAAAATACTTGTGGAAAATTAACCTACATGTTAATACCCTGTTCATATCATATAGTTAATAACTCCAATTTTTCCTGCCAGTAGACGTGATACAGAAATGTGTATTCACTCAAATATTTACGTTGTTTTTTTGGCTCACCATGTCTTGTAGAGCGAGACTATTTCAGTTACTGGCCATACTCTCTGTCTATCGGTCTCTGATCTTTCTCATGAACAAGGCATTTCCACCCACATTACCTCCACTGACTTGATCTGTGTCTTTTTTTGTTGTTGTTGCTGCTTTTGTATTATGCTTTATCCTGTGTAAAATCTACAGACCGCTGTGTGTTTCTGAAACATTCGAAGGTCAAAATCCCTGAGTTTTTGTTTCCCCTCCTTCTGATATTTGATGTGAACCTGAAATGAAGCTCGTGACCAGTTTCCGTTTGTGTCCTTGCACTGTGCTCCTGCAACAAATCAGGCAACTGCATACAGTACGAGTAGGTGTTCCTAATAAAGTGGCCAGAAAGTGAAAACGGACAGAAAACACAAACTTAGAAAAGTAAAAGACGGGGGAAAAAAATATATAACTACAATATCATAGAATATAAATGGTGAAGAAAGTCTGTTAGAGATTGAATTATTTTTCCATAACAGATGGAAACATAACGGTTCTTGAAAATTAACTCTCATGTTCAAGACTCAGGTCTCATCTAATCCTTCACAATCCTCCAGCTGTGGAAAAAGTCGAAGCAGGACTGTGTCTAATAGTCCATCTGGGTGCATGATGAAACAAATCAGCTTGAAACAGTCACTTACTTTGGAGGTGTGCTCCTGGTTTTGGGTTTCTCTGCAGTCTGTGAAAGAGACAAAATGTCAATGAGATGAAAAGTGAAGAAGGATTGAGTGTATCATACAAACAAATGTAATTAAACACAACCGCTCAAGGCTGGTATCGTATGATCACTTTAGACAGCAGATCGATGTTAGCTTGAGGCTAACAAATGGATTTTTATCCTAACAGAGAATTTTTGATTGTTTTTTATTTTATTTATAAAGAGTTGTGTGGGTCTGTAAGCGGCACAACAACGGCAGAGAAGTCGAACAGTGTTGCTTAAAGGCCACGATCAAAACTGATGGAATTACAGTTCATAAGATATACAGAGGTATTTGGATAGTGGTAGAATTTTTTTTTTTTTTTTTTTTTTGGTCTGTTGGGTTGTAACTATTTTTAGCAACAGAAGCAAAAAGACAAACACAAACCAAACTGTTTAATTATTCATAACCTACACTGAATTTCTTTAAGAAAAAAAATAAAATAACCAGAAATGTAATTTTAGCATCTAATGACATGAATAATGAAAAAAAAAACAAAACAGATTCACGTGTTCATGATTTTATTTCAGAAATATTTCAGTGATAATTGTAATATAGCAGTCACAGCAGTTAGTAAACCATGAATTTGGTATTGCTTTTTTTTCCGGGTTACACTTTTAACTAATACAAAGCTGGTGGACAGAGAAAGTGCAATCTCAAATTAACACACTTCCACAGCATGTTTATCATCCGACTCTGTCCTGTTAGCATGGAGCTAACTGAAGTTCCACAATGCTCACACCCTTTTCTTTCTTTACAGTTTTTTTTTTTACAGTATCTGCAGGAAAGTACTAATATAAATGACATCTTCAATGTATTTGTATAAAACAGAATTGTTCCACAGAAATGTAATAATTTACTCATGTGATCATATTAACAGTATAGTTCACCTCAAAAACAATAAACACATACTCATTTTTGAAAAGCCTTTTAAATCTGCTATAAGAATGTGGTGCTTATGTGAGTGTTTAGCTAGATAACAAAATCTAACTAGCTAGTTACAAGAAGGTGAAACTTCATATGCAGTGGGTTAGCATGCTGAAGGCTGAAACCGCTAACACTGTTCATAAAAGTAGCATTAGCATGCCATTACATAAGCTATATTTATGTTTATACAAACTTGACTAGCTTAAATCTAGTCTTTCAGTGTGTGTGTGTGTGTGTGAAAGAGAGAGAGAGAGAGAGATAGCTATTGCTATCTTAGTAACATAATGTTGTATAGTTATTATTTTATTATTAAACAGCAATTTACAAAAAAAAAACCCCACAAATGCTTTCTTAATCGCTGACCTTGCTGTTAGTGATGGTCAGCTCCTTATGAAAAGCTAAGTAGCACAAAAACCTTAATACCTTCTAAGTTAGCTAGCATGCTGTTGTTAGCTCGTATGCTGAGGTAACTTGAGTCGATGAGTTAAATCCATGTAGTTTTCTTGCACTACATCAGCTCGAGCACGGATCAGGATTAAATCTAACGTAAATGTCTGACAGTTTGAAGTAACGTCATGCTTAAGTG
>JAOTRN010000001.1:23731238-23743949 GCA_028566695.1 Bagroides melapterus
GTGAAAACTTAAACTGGGAACTAGATTAGAAAATGTGCACTACTGTCACAGTTCTTTCCTCTCTCTCTCTCTCTCTCGCTCTCTCTTATTAGGTGTGTATATAATATGTGTGACAGTCTTGTCTGTATCACTCAAACTGTGTGCCACTAAATAAAAAAAAAACTCTATTGCAAAATAAAAAAAAAAAATTCTATTACAGTGTCCACTATCCAACATCATCACCAACCTATTATAAAAACCTACAAGTCAAAAGTCACCAAATTTGCTCTTATATCCTGAATCACTTGGCTGTTATATATCACAGGTAGAATATCTCCAATAGTCACTGTCTTCTACCTTTAACTCTACGGTGGTGATAAAGCTATTAAACACAAAGCCAGAGTAATACTGGGTGCAATAACTGTTTTTTTTTTTTTCTTATCTTTCTGTCAGTGCCTCTCACAACCATAACAACAACAACAACAAAATAGTAACATAAATGAAATAAAATAAAAACCTGGCCAGCTTTTCACCGTGAGCACCGAAACGCTTGCCGCTAATCAATACATCGGATGATAACAACACTTCCAAGGCCATTTGAGTGACGTCTTATCGCTGCACCGTGCTCTCAAGCTGTCAAAATATTGTGAAGCAGGGCAGTGTTACGGGACAACAGCAACATTTCACGCCTTTCACAACCCAAAAGCCTGGGCGCTCCAGACACGTCTCTTTATTTAAGCATGCGGTGGGAGTTTGAGGGATACAGAAATAGCATATAACATACAGCATAAGGGTGTGATATTGCAGAAAAATCATATCCTGGTACGTACGATATCTCTAGCTGTCTTTGCGATACGTCGTACATGTAGCAATATCGAGACCTGAAATGATGAGGCTCTGAGATTTTATGACGAATTAAAGCTTTAAACTCTTAATACGAAAACAATATGGAAAAAAGAAATTCTTATCAAAATGTGTAAACACAATACAGGACAGGATTTCTATCAAACTGCTGGCAAAAGAGGCTAAAAAAAGAAATACATAAAATGTTAATAAAAAAAAAGTTCATCTCACCAGCTGCTTTCAATTAGGGGAAAAAAAAAAAAAATTTTTTTTTTTTTTTTTTAAAGAAACATAGACAGAAAGGTGTTAAGAAGACACTGTCATACTGTCATACCTATAAAACTTTACCGTGACATCATTTATAATCTATATTGTATAATAATCATATTGCCCTAGACTTAAGTTAAAATAATGGTCCCAGTGACAGGGGTATGTATTTTTGAAGCAATTAATGAGCAGGTACTTCTCCCAAGTGCAACAACACAGCATCTGCTCAGGTGAGAGTTTAACACAGGAAGAGGAGAAAACCCTCTGAGAATATATATATATATATATATATATATATATACCATCAGCAGTAGCTCGAGCTTCCACACCTCAGCCGGAAACAGGCTGAAGAAATGTGACTTGAAGAGAGCTGGAATAATAATTGGGCAGAACAACAGAATGGCGGCAGGTCCCGAGGGAGCCACTAGAACTGAATCCACTCTTTAACAAAGCAAAGCTGAGCGAGGTGTGTTCGGAGGGGAATCAAATCAGTGTCCTTGAAGATGTTTCCTTTTCTCCTGAGAGCTATTTCAGTCTCGCTCGCGCTCTTACCATCTTACCTTCCTCTCACATGGCTGTCTATCTCTCTCTCTCTCCCTTTTTTTTTTTAATTTATGCATCTTATTCTCTCTCTTTTTGTCACACACAGACGCATACAGACGTTCTCCCTCTCACCCTCGTTCTGTTCGCCGAGGCAGTGACTCATCTGTGAGAGGAGGGGTAAAATGGGGATAGAGAGAGAAAAGACAGAATAAGAGAGAAATACAGAGAAAGAGTATGCAGGTCCAACAACAACATCCATCTCTATTTTCCTGTGAGCCGACCGCTCTGAGGCCACTCGGAGAGCAATCAAAATTCCCCAGGATTCCATTCTTGCCACATGCTTAGCTGTACAATGTGAGTACGCCATATGCTCTAAGATGGGATTTGGTGCAATTTTAAGCCCGATGGCCTTCAAATTCACAGCAGAACAAAGAGAGCGAACAGCTGGCTGTCTCTCCGTGGCTGGATGGCGGCGAGTCAACCTGTTCAATCATATGCTGTCCTTGTTTACCTCGGCTTATCTCCGTATTTGGTTTGCTTACTCCGAACGCACACAGCCGTGAGCTGAGAAACTTTAAAGCGAGCAGAAAAAAACGTCTCCGCCGATGAGCGAACGGTGCCGTCAAAGTGGAACGATTCATGAGCAGCAGCCCTGCAAACCTTTATGAGTTTTAGCAATGTGATAATTACAACTCTATTACACAGCCCCAGACCGTTATCTTTCACCTCCTCCCTCCTGCTGTCCGAACCTTTCATGTCTGCTTTCCCCTGTCCTTAAGGGCCATCCTGGCCTATCGAATGAGCTCGTTTCTCCCTGCAGGGAACCATAGGATCAGATGTTCCCTTTGGCAGCGGTGTAGAGAGAGGGGGCTACACGGCACGGCTTGTAAAAAGCTTTCAGCGCGGCTCAGGTATCGCGCCCCGAGCCAGGTCAGCACGACTCCGCTCTCTAAGTGTCAGGCGCACAAATGAGCTAGTGATAAAGCTCCCTGCAGCTTTCACCTCCACCAGGCTTAATACACAACGTATGCTGGGCCTCTCAAAAAAAAAAAAAAAAAAACACCACTCCAGTTCTCTAGTAAATGTAAGTGTTCCAATGGGGTTAGATTTAAAATCCCTAGACAGAGATCCGAATTCAAATACACAACTCGGTCACAAGAAAAGGGTTTGCTTAATGTTTACATTCTTTTATCACAGCTGGGTTTGACATAAATAGCCATATTTCTGCTCGTTATCAGCTAAAATGATGATTCCGGTCATTTTTCACAGAACTATTATTATTGATCTCAAACATTAAACCGTTTAATAACCCATAATCTGATTAGTCAGAAGGTTTTGATTCATTTTCCACAGCAGCTCTAACAGCAGTCACAGCAGCAAGGTTTACGACGATCCAGTTGTGCTAATACGCTAACGTTTCTATAGTAACAGATCGTTAGCAAAGAGACTTGAATGTAAAACGTAAGGAGACGTTCACTCAACGTTAATGCAAAGAGTCTCCGGTGTCAGCACTTCATAAAGGTCAACAAGCGGCGAGGAACGACTGTTCATAGCCGTTGTAGCATAAGTGATAAGAGAACAGCTAAAAAGTATGACATTAGATGCATTTATAAATAATAATATGGTTATTGTACGGTTATAAATGCCTATGGTATGGTATGATAGGAATAAAACAGTCCGGAATGAGCAGTTATTGGAAAATAATTCACTTCCAGGTGGATTCACACCATCACTGATTCTCTAACAGCACACTCTGTCAGGTTTTATTCCTTGCTTAAACTGCTGCATACAAAAGATGGAACAGTTCCAGATTTCTGACTGACAAGACTTTCTGAAAAGCTTTTTTGTTTCTACAAGGCTCAAGGCTCGCATTGTAGACTACCTGAAGATTTAAACAGCAAAAAAAAAAAAAAAAATTAAAAATACAGACCGGCACACGGAATCGAGTTTATTGCAAATTTGCTGTAATTGGAGCATGTTTAACAAGCATACACCTACTTACTTACAGAAAAACAGTGGCATGACTATTCTGCTCAGCACTTGACATTTTAAAAGCGGTTTGAGTAAACAAGTACGCTGTTGCTAGCATCGCTAGGCTCCAAAAGAAAGATAAACACACACAACCATAAACGTCTGTCTAATGTGTTCCTTAATACTAATGTTCTGCACTTACTTCCATGCATTATAACTTTTATGACTAATTCCCAAAATTCTACCAGAAGGAATGTTGGTATAAACCACTTCTTATATTTTAAAAACGCAAAGACTCAATGTTATTAGTCAGAATTTCCATTCAGTTGTTATGTTTTTGTTTTTTTGTGCAAAGAATGATCACTTAACATCAAAGCCTGAACTCGGTGTTCAAACCACAGGAAAGTGATGGGCAGGCCCTCTTACCGGGTGGTAAACTGTGAAAGCCTGAGGTTGTTTAGCTAATTATTAACAAACTACGCGCTTATGTCAACCCCTCACTGTGCCAGCTATCAATGTAAAACAGATTTAGCCAGGGGAAAGCCAGAACTGAGCTGGCAATTTTTCCTTTCTAACTACCATGGCATCCAAACGAGAGCAAGAAATGGCTTTAGCATCTGCAGGAAATGTTTCAAGTAGAAAAATCAGTACTCACCTCCCCTGATTGAGGGAGAGTCAGCTTGGGAAGTTTGCCCTTGCTCCCTACTGTGTTGCCTTTGCCATCTATCAGGCTTGTAAATGGCGTTCCACCGTATCCATCCGTGATTTCTAGAGTGGGCTTGAGCTCAGGAGAGTCATTGGGTGCCTGGTCCTGGCCGTCCATGGGCCGAACGTAGGCTGTGGGTTTCTGCTGTCCTCCGCTGCTGGGCTTGCAGTGCAGGCCCTGGGGGAATGTTGGTGTAGACAGACCACCAGGTACCAAAGAAGTAGAGGCCACAGGTGACCCTGAGTCCTGCTCACAGGGTGAGCTGGTAACATTTGGCACCTTGGCTGGCTGCCCGTGCCTCCTACTGGGGTGTGTGGAGGTGGACGAGGTCCCAGGGCTCGAGTCACCCTGTTCCTGTTCTTGTGCACTGGAGCTCTGCTTTCCACGGCCGGCAGCCTGAGCCGCCTGATTGCTGCCCGAACTGTGCGCTCCTCTGGACCACTCGGAGGAACGGGACTTTTTGGTGCTCTGGTGCCCATGGAGAATGCTGGGACCTGCAATGTTGGTTGTAGGTGGAGGAGGCATGGAGGTGGTGTGGTTTGCTGGCTGGGATGAGGCGGCTCTGCCACGCTGAACTTCGGTGAAGAAGCTGGGCTGGTCAGCTTTCTCCACTGGGGTCTGGGGAACTGAGTTCTTAGGGATGCCCACCAAGTGGCTTTGGTTGGAATGGCTGGTCAAGAGTTCCTTCATCTCATCATAGTTACCCAACGTGTTCTGGACTCGGTTGGCCAGGGCATCACCTTTGTTTGTCTGTAATGACAGAAAAAAGAATCATCACACATCTGAACCTAAATGAAGGGTTTTTTTTTCCCTAATTAAGTATTCTTAAACATCCAAAGGAGTTTCCATTCCAAAGGGTAAAATGTGAAGAACACTTTAGGATAACAGTGTCTACTTTGTTTTAATAATACCACTGACATTTATATCACCAAAGGACCACTACCTGCAGTTTGTGTTGGCACATGTGCGCAGCCTGTAGTTATGAAAGAGAGAAAATAAGAGGGAAAATATGAGCAAGCATTTGTGTGTGGGTGAAAGTCAAAGTCAAAAGGGAAACGTACATAAGCACAAGCTGCATAGGTGCAGATGTGCAGTTCAGAGTGCGTCCTTCTTTTAAGTGCAAATAGCGAATAATCAGTTCAAGTGTGAAAATTCGAGCTGATAATTTGAAAATAGCAAACAGCATATGTAGGTTTAATTTACCACAGAGTAATAGCAATTACAGGCTGGTTTTTGTTTATGCTACAGAAGCATGACAATATTAGCAGTTTGACATTTTTATAGCACGAATGTGTATAAAATGTCATCTTTAATTCAACTTGATTTAGCTTCGTTCAGGAGGCTAGATAGCTAGCACACACACGTGTAGAATCTAGCTGAGTTAGCTACAAGCCTGAGAAGAAGCCTTGTTCAGTCTTGTGGTTAACTAATGTTAGCATACTGCCGTTGTAGCCTTTTAGCTTTTGTTAAGTGACATTAGGGGGAAAAAAGAATCATGTAGTGATGACCTGGTGTCTGTTCTCTAATAACTTAGTCTTAATTGAGTAGACTGTCTTTTAGCTAACTACCTAATATTAGCAGACCATCCTGATACCACTAGCTTTGTGTGAAACTTGACTTCTTTTTCTGAGAAATAAAGATATAAATGAGCAGACAGTTGACTTCAGTGTCATTAAACTCCTGGCATATAAGACTTGTTAGCTCTGACTCTAAATTACTGTGAATTACTATTACAGGCTCATCAGGGAGGCTCACAGCAGCTCAGGAACTCTACATTTTCCAAATTTTCCGTTCTTCACAACACATTGATGCACTGTAAGGTACTTTGAATTAATTCCCACAATTAAAATAACCAATAAGCTCTGATTGTAGGTTAAAAGAAACACACAGTCCAGAAGATGCCGACACATCAGACTCCTTGCTTATGAATACACATATACTTTGTTTTCGACTAAAAAATAAAATCCGCTCTCTTTCACTCAGCTTCTGTTTGTTCCAAGAATTCCTTGTTATAATTGCTTTCTCCTTAGCCGTACCGCACATCATTAGTTTCTACAGCTTTCCTCTGCAGAGAGCCATGCAAATGCATCCCCCACTGACTCTTTCCATAATAAGCAACATTCTGCTTAATACCCAAACCCCTCTCCTATTTTGTTCATTTTTTGGCTGTGTTCGTATCTCCGCTTTTATTCGAGCGATTCCAAGTACCTGTGATAACAATCCAATTCAACTCAGCATGCATGACATCAATTATTTCAGGCCACAACACTACCGCTTTGGTAGAGAGTGTGTGCACGAGCATACTCGAAACAACAAACGAGCAAACAGCACTTGTGTGTTGCCCTCTGTTTGCAATACAATTAATAGGTCTGTTATTCCCAAGCAGTGAAAAGTATCAAGATAAATCTATTAACATTCACCATTCATTTCACGTGTAATTGCCACATTAATAATGGAGCCCCTAAGTCGGCGATGCAAATGCACTGGCTTTGTGGCTTCTGACGACGTAAAAAGTCAATAAACAAATAATGGTAAATGATCCACGAGCAGGAGAGAGAGCGTGCTGAACCATTATTGTGGGAAACAAATTATCTGGTGGGCAGTTAACATTTGACCCTACACTCAAAGGAGGACAGCGGGACCAGATCCACATGGCTTAGCACCCAGCGTAACCTATGAACCTGCAAAGCCGCTGAGTTAATGCGGGTCGTAAAGCCGTTACGACGGCGTGGCTGTCGTTCAAAGATTTACTGCAATTGGACTCGGTATAAAGGATGGTTTATTGTGTGCATCAAAACCTGGTAATTGGAAATGATAAAGACTAACTTGTGAGATGGATCAGGACATAAAAATGCAATGTAGCATTCAACAGTGTTTGTCTCATAGCGATCTGTATAAACATGAACGCATGAACAAAGCATCGAGCGTGTACAGGATTTGCCATGGCTGACATAACCTCTGAGCTGGAATGGCAATGTGGCTCACCCTGGCATTTCTCCAACACCGTCTGAGCGAGAGACCTCACGGGAAGGGGAAGTCTTGAGGGGAAAAGTGAGCACTGGGTGAAGTTCTCAGACACGTAAGCCCATCTGGGCAGCACACAAAGGCCTCTTGTGTGAACTCCAACTGCCTGACTCATGCAGGGGAAGGCAGGACTCATGCCAAGCTCTACATTCTGCAGCCTGGGCAAGGTGAAAACTGCAGGAATCCTGGTGCTTGAGGCATTAATTGCTGACACATTATTTTAAAGGAATGACTTGTTAAAAAAAAACATTTCACGGATGATTAATCGCATACTTAATGGTGCTGGAGTACAAAAATTTGGGGACCACTAAAGTCTTATTTGGCCTTGAAAATAAATACTTACATGTTTTTTTATTTTATTGTTGTTGTTCTTTTTAATTCCCAAAAAGGTTTGCTTTTTCTAGTAATAAGGTTATTCAAAAGAAAAGCAATGCTGATTAAATGATATTTTTCCTTCTGTGAAGTCAGTAGTGCAACATTATTCATTAGTATGGATTAAATGACAGTACCGCTTTACAGCTACACCTCAAGCGACATGCTAAACATGATAGTGTCAAACTGAGGGGTTTCTACGTGCTGTTTTTAGATTTATCGAAAAAGCAATAAACACCAGCAGTTCCAGTCTTTTATCAGAACTGTACCTGTGGTATACAAGTTTATATTTTCTGTTCTATCACACCTGATTCTCCTAATGAAAAAAAAAACAGCTAAACGATGTAACCCTACATTCAAACTAGCTAGCAAAAGTTTATTCAGTCATTAATCTTAAGTAACTACTTTATCCTGTCCAGGCTAATGATGGATCCGGAGCTAATCCGCAAGATGGGAATACATCCTGGATAGATCTTGGGACATTTTAGAGATGGAAATTAGCTTTCTAGCATGTTTTGAGAGGTGTGAGGAAACTGTAAAAACTGAAGGACACAACAAATCGACAGTGTCCTTTGCTTACGCTGGCTTTCCGACCTAGTATAACCAGACGAATTCATTTTATCTTTAGTCTAATATAAAATTTGTCAGGATACTGTTGGCTTTTAGTTCAAGACACAGTGAAATACAAATTCAGCTGTGTTTTTCTCCCACCGCACAGTGTATTTCTGAGCGAAACTGTATATTTGAGTCGGCAGGACTTCGGTTTTCTTCATCTGCATTTGATCGGCTTGTTAAAAAGTAAGTGTGCCAAAATAAACATGGAGTCGGATGAAGATGTTAACTCGTAGTGAGGGACTGCTTACTTCCTACAACACCCCTGGCCACTCATTAAATTTGGAGATGGAGGAAAAGAATAAAAAAAAAAAAAAAACATTCAGTCTCAGGAGTGAGAGCATAATTATTGAAGGCTGTGCATGCAGAAGAAGGCTGAAGCTGAAGTTTGTTGCCAATCTTGTAAGCATCTTGATATCTAACAAATGGCAAATAATTGGATGTTTTTCTTTCAGGATAGAATCTGGGATAAAATGATACTGTATACCTCACAGATCAGGGGCTAAAGGTTAAAGAATAAACTCCCTCTGTGCCAAAATTAGGTCAAAGCAGGTCTGATTGTTTAATTGTAGTATGTAGTGATGGGTAGATTGTACCTTGACACCAAATATGGTGTTTCTAGGATCGATGCTTGCTAAGAAAAATTAGAATAAGTATGTGAGAAGACGAATGAGCTCGTTATAGCGTGAGCTAGCTTATCGGAAGTAGTTAGCTATATCAGTTAACTTAAACAAAGCAGGGTTACACTGAATTCTAAAGAATGTTTGTTTGCATTGTCTTTTAATCCTTCGCTGTCTATAACAGCTAGCTGAATTCCATTTTATTTTAGATATATTTCTAATGAAAAGCCAGAGGAAAGCCAAGAAATATTGAGGAAAAACAAGAGCTGTGATTTCACCTAGCATTGTCTGTTAAGTAGGTGAATTCTAATATAGAATGATGCTAGGGTTATGCTATAGTGGCTAGAGATGCTGTAGAATAGACCTCTGGATACCAGTATCTACTCTGTGACTGGTTTCTCCAGCCTATGATGAAAGTATCATACAGGAAACACTGGTTAGTCATTCAGTAATAGGCTCCTCTGGAAAATGAAGAGGCTCTCGTTCCTCGTGTGGTTATCTGTGCTTCTAATTCCAACAGAGATCACTAACTAAAAGGTACTTAAGGTTCTTAATTTTGTCTCTTTTAAGCATAATAAAGTGAGGATCAGATCCTACGAGTCTCCAAAATATGGTAGCAAGCATGATATAAGGAATCTGTGTAGGCGTAGGCAGGAATATGTACACCACATTAGTTCAATCTCAATTAATTCACAATAGAAATATGACACAGATTAAAAACGAAAGACAAAAAAAAAATCTCTGTTGAAGATGTACACGCCTGTGTAAAATATTTTTGTGGCTATATTATTGAAGATTAGCAGTGCACTGTGGTACTCAGGGATGCACGGGATCAGGGCGCCTGGGTGCTACCACTCTGTACAGCCTAACAAGCTCTCAATACTTCTCTTTGTTTTCTTTTTTCCGTCTCAGCACTTCCAGCATTCACACCGCCGCCTCTTCCGCGGCCCACCTGACTATTATTGGTCGAAACGAATTGCCTGTTTATATGCAGAAGCAAAAGCTCAGCATTCACAGACTATACATCATTTTTTATGCAGGCACAACCCTGTATTGCTCCCACCTGTAAGATATTAAATCAGTGATAAGGGTCTCTACGGTGGCTGTCATGAACTGGAATATCTCTTCTCTATAATTCAGATTTCAGAAGAGAAATTGCAGCAACAACACCCCATTTCATAAGACGAGGTTTATGAGCAGAGATTGAAACATCAGCTTTCTGAGTTATTTCCCGTGTCCTAGTCAGCGTCAGTGTTTGAGCAATGAGCTGATGCACTGTAGTTTATATTTGCTTTTAAAGTTATATTATTTTCTAGCTATAAAATTGGGCTTGTTTCTTAGGAATTCACAGGAATGGCAATATCCTGAGCTAAGGCTGCAAGAATGATGGATGGTTGCATATGTACGTGGATGTGGATATGTGATGTGTTGTGCGTGTGTGTGTTTTTTATTTATTTAATTTTTTTTTTTTTGGTGAAGCATTGGGCTTCTCCCTTCTCTTTCTCTTTCTCTCTCCTCGACAAGATGTTGGCAGTGTTTACAAAAGAGCCTTGTGTTGCTCTGCCACAGGCCCTTAGAGTTTTGCCCTCAAGCCCAAAGGCCAACAACTGAAATGGTAATGAAGGTACCGTTGCTCTTAGATCTGCATCAGAAACCTCACAGTATTTCAACCCCAAAAAACAACACACAGCAAACGCTTTTTACTCTTTACTCTTCTCTAGGATGTCTCTTGGCAAAGGTTCAATATTTCCGCCTTTGGACTCCTGTGTTTCAGATCACATAAAGAGGCAGGAACAGAAAACAGCAGCGCTCTACTCAGCCATTAACGCTTCCAGATGAGGGATCGATATTGGCTTAAATGAGCAAACTCCGAGCACACATCATCGCAAATCAATAGTGAGCTGGTTACAGCTAGGAAGAGACGGAAAGAATATGCACGTGCTGAAGTGCCTGTGCAATTGTCTTTAATGGGTGTGTGTATTGAGAAAAAAAAAAGGAAAAAAAAAAAAAGACGAATATGCTTTTCAAATGATTTCAATAGCTCTCTCCAGCGCTCAGAGTGTTTAATTATGTCTACACGTGCATCTTTAATGCACATAACAAACAATATACTCTAATTGAGATTTGAATAGAAATGAAAATGTATGATAATAGCCTATTAAAGGAATACTTGTGAATCTTTCAAGCTAATTTCTATCTCTAGCACAGACGTGATTACTATAAACACGATTTTTGTTACGTTTAAGTGTAGTGAGAAACAAGAGAAATACAGGTTACGCTGCGGTTTATGAATACTTTAAATGCATCGGGTTAATTTAACTAAATTTTTTTAGTCGGATGAAAAAAAAGAGACATTTTCTCATTTCAGTCTCTACTGTAAGGGAGTAACAGACTGAATTGATTTAATTTAATAAATTTTTTGTTTTTTCTTTAAACATATTTTATTAAAGAATGAATTATTTATTTATTATTTAATTTCATTTTAATTTAGTTCGTTAGATACCTTGAATTTATTTATATAATTATTTATTGAAATTGAGATGCATAAACATGAAATTATTATTAAGTCATTGTGGCTTTTTTTTTTTTTTTTTACTTTTATTTAAATGGTTAGAAAAGAGTGTAAATATCCTAACTCTATGCGTAGCTATATAACATTTATTATTATATTTTTGAAAAGATTAGATTTTTTTTAATATTCATTAAAAAAAATTGTTTTTTTGTTCTATAAATTGTTAATTGACAGAAAAACCTCAAAGAAGTGTTTTTTTTGTTGATGTTCTTTGTGACAGTGTGACAAAAAAAAGTTTAAAAGTCACACCTACGCTAAAATTATTGCCAACACAGATTTTAATACTGAATTATTCAGCTAAAATAGAATTCTTATCTGTGTGTTAATTCTACATTATAGATGCTTTGGCTGAAAGTGTCTACACAGTAAATAAATGTTAGCGTAAATACGTTAGTGTACATCCTGTATTCGTAAGGCCCAGCGTGAGCTAGCCTGTTTCCATAATTTTGGATGAATAACTGTCAGTGACTGAACCTGTTGATAGAATCTGACAGCCATGACAGCAGTCACTATTAAGCATGGCTAAATGTGGAGACACTGCACTCAAGCACACATTCACAGCTCTCCAGAGACCAAATGTCGGACTGAATAAATTAAGCTCAATCCACTGCCTGGCGCTGGGTACACACACATGCATAAAACATAGCCAAGGTGAGGAAAAAAATGGCAGAATATGTGATAGAAGACAGACAAAAACAAGGCATTGTGTAGGAATTAATCAGTTACTCCAGGGTTCTTGACTCAGCAAGTTACAGTAGTGGCTAATTTGGGAATATTTACCTTTGGGGTGAAGAAGAGAGGAAAAACACATGCACACAGACACACACATAGACACACGCTTGCGTATACACACACACACACACACACTCACTGCCTGAAGCAACAGAGAAATATGGCACCAGCTCCAGAGTGCTGACCTTGGCAGCCGGAAAGACCTTTACAGCCACCTTGGACACGAAGCGCGGCAAGATCTGGACCTCGGGGACTGAAGCTCACCCTGAGGGAGGCACTTTTTTCTTTAGGATGGCATCAACAGGGCGGCTTTGAAGGTGCCAGGCGGTCCGGCAGCCAGTAAATTAGCCCCAAATAGCTGTTAACAGCACAGTTCCATTAAACAGGATTTAAAGGGATTAGCTAATAGCAGCCTTAGATAAATGTGTGTGTGTGTGTGTGTGTGTGTGTGTGTGTGTGTGTGTGTGTGT
>JAOTRN010000001.1:23872554-23892243 GCA_028566695.1 Bagroides melapterus
GGTGTGGAAACTCTTTGCTTGAACATAAGCGGTAGTGTTCGATACAGATGTGTGCAGTATTCTAAATAAAACAGCTGCTAGGTCCTCTTTATCTGTAGCTTCAGGAGCTCCTCATATCCCTGTGAGTTTCCTCTGGGATTTCTAATTCCCTCCTTCTTCCCATAAACATGCTAGTAGATGGATTATCTATGCTTCAATTTAAGCTGTGAAGAAATCTGTGAATTTGTATGTTAGAGCATTAGAACTGACCTATGAACGGACCGGCATCCCATCCAGGGTGTTTTCCCACATTGTGCCCAGATTCCCAGGATAGGTTCCAAAATCTTCCGCACCAGAGGCGAATAAATGAATAAAATTACTTTGATCATCACACAAGGTACGTATGTATTTATTCCACATAGATATTCCACAAGAAACAACAAGAAAAAAAGCTAGTTATCACTATGAATTTTGAATAAAAGTCAATGAGATCAATTAGGCAATAATCACGTGTTCTCCGGAAAAGTAAGCTGAATCATGATCTGCTTTTTTTCTAAAGATAACCAAATGTTCACAGCATGATGGCTGTCGCTGGCTGGCAGTGGCGAGACTGTTTTTTAATAAAGTTTCCAATATGAGGATGGTGGGGTGCCAAGCACGGCAGGTGGCTGTGCCTGCTGTCTCGTTTAGATGACAGGGCCATTCGCTTAGAGACATTTATGAGAAAGAGCCAAGAATCTACATTTAACTCACACTATCTCCATTGTTTTATTTGGTATCGCTTTCAAGACCTTTTTTGAAGGAACTACCACAAGTGCAATTTTTAAATAAGTTTGCATGTCTATCATATCGCTGCAAACAGTACATTTATTGCATTCGGCAGACACCCTCATTCCTAGAGAAAATTATATTTATCTCTTTAATACAACTGAAAAGTTGAGCATTAAGGCCCCAACATTATCAGCTTTGTGGTCCTGAGGTTCAAACCCATTACCTTACACTGCAAAAAATGACTTAGTAGTTTTGTCTTGATTTCAGTAGAAATATCTAAATACTCTTAAACCAAGATGCATTTTCTTGATGAGCAAAATGACCTAAGAAAAAAAGTCTAGATTTTAGACAAAAAATATCAAATTTAAGTGAATTTTTTGCTTAAGACAAGCAAAGAAATCTGCCAATGGGGTAAGAAAAAAAAATTAATTGAATTGAGTTTACTTTTTCTTAAAACACTAAATTCAAGAAAGATTCAAGAAAAAAGAAATCTTACCCCATTGGCAGATTTCTTTGCCTGTCTTTAGCACAAATTCACCTAAATCAAAATTTTTTTTTGTCTGAAAACTAGACTTATTGTCTTAGGTCATTTTGCTCATTAAGAAAACGCATCTTAAGAATTTTGAGATATTTCTACTGAAATCAAGACATAAATTCTTAGTAAGCAAGTCATTTTTTTTGCAGTGTAGGAGAACTAATCCATCATAAACAATGAACTAGTTTCCTAAAGCATCAGTAAATCAAATGCTTACTCTGAAACTTTTCTCTACCTTATTGAATGGAAACTGATGTCACAAACTCTTTTTTATTTACCTGCCAGACTGTTATATTTCTTAGCTGTCATGGCCATGTATACCCCTGCATTACAATGAAATTCCATGATTACAAGGATCTTTCCGCAGTATAATGCATCCTGCCTCACTGCAAAAATTGTGTGAGGAAATTATATTGACTTGGCCTGCAAATTTTGCAGATCTTCCCCATTGAGCATCTGTTGGATGTGTTGAACAAACAAATCCGATTCATGAAGGCCCTGTCTTATGTTTTACAGGACTTAACACCTTCAGAAGTCCATGTCTGTGTGGGTCTGATCTGTTGGCAGCACAAGGGACACTTTTAAAGCCTTCATCCTATGGCTGATTTGTAGTATAGTATAGTATAGTATAGTATAGTATAGTATAGTATAGTATAGTATAGTATAGTATAGTATAGTATAGTATAGATTAGTGTAGTTCTTTATAGCTTTTTATGTTATTGTATGATAAAATATAATATAGTATAATTCTTTATAGCTTCTTTAATACCATATAGTGTAAGATTTATGGTATTATATGGTACATTTCTTTATAGTATAAGATACTGCTTTGTAGTTTCTATAGTGCTTTATCATTTCTTTTGCCCCAGTTAAAAATGTTTAAGTACATTACAGATAAAATACTCCAAATTTTGATCTTAATAAAATGAATCTGTTAGGAATGCATGTTGATGACTTGCCATTATGATAAACAAACCGATCCATAATTAATTGTGACAACACAGTCATTGCTAATGAGGCAACTCATAGCATTCATTCATCTTCAGTCACCGCTTTATTCTGGTCAGGGTCACAGTGGATCTGGAGCCTATCACAGGAATACTGGACACCAGGCACACACATTCTGCTCAGTCATTCACAATTAGGGGTAATTTAGCATAGCCAATCCACTAACTAGCAGGTTTTGGAGGTGGATGGCAACCAGAAAATTGGTGGAAACCCACAATGACACACCATACAGCCTGTACCCTGAGCTCTGGATCCAATCAGTGTCCCTAGAGCTGTCAGATGGCAATGCTACCTACTGTGCCACCATTCCTGTTTTATTTTAAAGGAGCAGTTTGCTTTCCTCCGCCATCTAACTGTTGACTCTTCCAGAAAAATGGTAGAATCAAGCAGCTCTGTTCTGACCAGGGGTGAAGTTATATACCGGGAAGAAAAAAGAAATAAAAACATTCTGATTAAAAAACAAGATATTTTTGAAATCATATGATTATATCGAAACACTTTTAAACAATACACTCTTTAGCTTTAACTGAAATGTGTAAAATATAATCCTAGAAAATAGGTCCTAAAAATCAAATACATTACCCACATACTTTTTTATTACTCATATCCTTTATTACATTTCCAATTCCCTCACTGATTCCAGGTCAATCAAGCACATTCCCTCCAGACTTTTCCCACCATTGGCTCAGGAACATTTAAAGCAATTTAGCTCTCAGTCATGGCTCATGAAGCTGGAAAGTGCTAGAACTAAAGACAAATACACAGCTCTTACAACATGCATTTTCTGTTTTCATGGGCTTGCATGGCCTTATTGGTCTTACAGCTTGTGTACTTTGTGCAGAATCATTTCTAAACTGGATTAACTTCATCTTTGGTTTCTTTTTACATATAATACAGTGGTACTTTGTGGTATAACAAATGTTTTAGTAGCTAGGACCAACCCTAGGCTAACTAGAGAGCAATTAACACAACCTGGAAGAATATCAGGTTATGATGTCTACTGTGTTGCCTATTTAAGAATCAAGTAAAAAAAAAAAAAAAAGCCTTTGTTTTGTTATGATCATGCCTTAATTTTCTCATGATCTCTGCAGTCCTAAGAGGCCATGAATTATTAAATTTTTTCTTTCTTAATTTATTTTCTCGAAATATCGACATAACAAAAGTTGTTTTGTCGCGATAACCACTTAATTGTCTCATGATCTCTGCACAAGAACATGTTCTAGAGGCAGCAAACGCGCAATATTGCAGCATCACGGATGATCACATGCGCTTTTATTTTGATCAGGGACTCATGTGATTGATAACTTCCACATAAGAAGGAAGCTGCAATGTCTGCCTCTTTATCATTGAAGACAATATAGTGACCATACTGCTGTTAATCCAGCCGGTGTTTCTGAAAGCACAGTTAAACTAACCGCACGTTTATTGTAGGAGCGGCTTTTAGATACTTAGCGGTAATATCGCTGAAAGACGAAAGCTAGCGTCCGCAAGCTCTTACCTCAAAGAACAATAAATTAATACAAAACAATTATTAAAAAAAAAAAATCTCGGCACAACGAATACAAAACAATTGGCGCTATTTATGAGAATAAAGGCTTATTGCGTTTTAATAATCCTGTAGATGTTAACAATGGGGTACATGAGATCATGAGAAAATTAAGTCGTTATCACGACAAAACAAGAAAGAAAAAATATAATAATGGATGGCCTCTTAGGACTTAGGACGTACATTTTTAATATGTAATGGATTATTAAAATGTTAAGCCTTTATTGTCATAAATACTGTTAATTGTTTTGTATTCGTTTTGCCGCGAATTTATTTAAAAAAAATAAAATCATCGTTTTGTATTCATTTATTGTTCTGTGATGTAAGAGATTCGAACGCTCGCTCTTCTCTTTCAGCGCTATTAACGCCACTTATATAAAAGCTCCGCCCCTTCAATATACGTGCGGTTAGTTTAACTGTGCTTTCAGAAACAGTAGCTGAATTAACTAAATAACAAACTAACTAACTAACTAACTAACTAACTAAATAACTAACTAAATAAATAAATAAATAAACAGTAGCGGAATCGCAGCAGGGTCACTATATAATATATTCATCTTTACTATTTTGTTAGCATTTTATTATTTCGAGAAAATGAAGTCGTCATCATGACAAAACAACTTCTGTTAATAACCAAACAAAAAGTAATAATGCATGGCCTTTTAGGACTTCTGTAATACACGGTACAACATGCAGTGAAATGCTTTTTAAGACTGTACGTGTCATAAAATTAGAGTTAAATAGAACAGACATAGAATAGTGATAAATAGTAAGAAGGAAATAAAAATTAAAAAGGAATTTAACAGTAAAAACTAAAATAAAATGGAAGTATAAGACAATATAAGACAAAATATAAAAAAAAAAGCAGCCAAGGAAAAGTCTGAAAACTACACTGTGTAAGGTGTCTAAAAACCACGTATAAAATTGACTTGTGGAGGTCTTGTGAATATTCTGAAAAACAAGTCGAATCCCTCTCTTCCTAATACCGGGTTTCCACATCAGTTTTCACTCCGCTGACTTGACTTTCTTTCTTTTTTTAAACTTCAGTGTGTCTCTTTTGACAAAATCAATATCTTTTCTTTCAAACTTTCACAAAATTCACACACAGTACAAACTGAAGATGCACTGTCTATGATGATAAAGTAAGTGCCATTCTAAAAAAAAAATAAAGAAAACTCCCCCGAAACAACCTTTAACTCCGAGTGTTTTTATTTTTAAGTTTTAAGAACTCAAGCTTTGAATAGCATCGATTCATGTTACCTTCTTCCTGTTGCGGAAGAAACTGAAACCAGGAGAAGCAGCCAATCTCTTTTGGTTAAAAAAAAATCCTAAAGAATTAAAATAAGAAACTTGTACAGGATTTATTTCTGCCAGAATTTCTATCAAGGATTAACTTGTAACAGGATTTTGTTTAGATATTTAGGTATTCTGGAAACTTTCCAGGAATTCTCTTATAGGACGAGACATAAATATCCTGTAAGACCAATTCTACAGACTTTCTTTATTAATTAGATAATTTTGGGTTTCGATTCAGCTGTATATGCAGATTTAATGTAATAATTTTAAGATACTACGGTGCACATTTCCACTGGAACTCTTTTTTCTTGCAATTTGACAGCTTATTCTTAAAAAAAATAAATAAATAAAATGTTTAACTTAAATGTGTTCCATGAATTATGAACCATTAAAGACAGATACAGATTTAAGAAGTTTACAAGATTTCTATTATTAGTTAGTTTTATTTTTTGGATTAATTGTAGAACTAAATATTCTCAAATTACTATTTGTAATTTAGATTACAAATAGTAAATTAAAATGAATACTGAAATTTAAGGAAAATATTTTTAGGATATTTTAGGGTCATTGTTTCATTTCCAATTATAAGACATTATTTTCAATAAATAAAAGTAGAGTAGAAATATGGTTTTGAAGTTACAATAGGATAACTGAAACTGAAATTCTGTTTGATAAATATCAAAAATGTCCAATAAAATTTTAAAGATTAGATCCTAGAGGACAAACTGATATTTGAGGAGGATTGAGATTAAGAGATCTGACTCAAGGTTTGAAATGCTGTGAATTTTAAGATTCATCATTGTTTTTTTTTTTGGATTTTAGTTGCTCAGAACTTGACAATTTAAAATTCAAATTTTATTCAGTTTTTAGATAAAGATTACAGATCACTCAGTCACTCATATTCAGTTGGCAAAATTCACTATGGGACAAAAAAAAAAGTTAAGAATCCAGTCTCCTCAAGAGTGTTCAATGGCAATCAAATCAATTCATTTTACGAATAAAAACATTTTAATATTTATACTCATCAGTCACAGCGAATCACTGCATCCTGTGATCACAGCAAAGGAAACACTTTGTTATTTCCTCTTTGTTGTCAGGCTGCAGATTATGTCACTGCATCTGCCACACAGGTCTAAGTGAGCTTTGTGAAAATGCAATCAACCACCTAGAAGGTTGAAAGAGCTGAAACTCAGGAGGATACACTCCTCTAGGAGATGCTGAGGGGATCTTCAGTGCTATTTCAAAGCTATTTCCGCTCCAGCAGCTTGAGCACATCCGTATGAGTGGAATGAGTTTAGACACGCCATCAGCGGGGAGATCACTTGCAGAAACCTTTTTTAAAAATGTAAGATTGCAACAGGTTCGTGCGAGTGCACGCACACACACACGTAAACACACACACATACACAGGTAACATTTCATAGCGTAACATAGGTAAAGCCTACATGAACCCTTCATTACACTTTAGTCATGTGATTAGAGCTTAACTGCTATACACTACGATGTGGTTAGATTCTCAAATCTGATTGGTCAGTAGGAGAATTTTTTCTAGCAGTAGGCAAACTTACCTCAAACATAATTCAAATCACAGATTTACATTAATGCACTCATTCTTCCACGCTTACAAGTTAATCCAAACTAATTCAATCGGTTTACACACTCTGACAGAAATATGTTTAAATGTTTAAATGTATTCGGAACAAAACTTCTGACCAAACGCAAAATGTAAATCAGTGTACGCACGAGGCATTTTTAGTCCAATTGAAATAATAGTTTTTATTAACCCCTTCCACCCCAGCACCCTCAGTATCAGGGGTGAGACAGGACAAAAATTATAAATCCTTTTCTTAATCATACAAATCCCAAATGCATCTAAATACGCAGCGTAGCAGAAGTACGAGAAGAAGCTCAGCTATAAAACTACAAAGACCTTTTCCACCTAAACAACACACAATTCCAACACCGAGCGGCTAAACCTGCAGACAGAAAAAAGTCAGGAAAAAAAAACATTGTGCACGCAACAAAACTAACACAAGAACCCGGTCACTACACTACACGTTACAAAAACAACCAGATTCTGTAGATTCCATCGGTATAAAGATGAACACTCTTTGACCAAATCTCACAGAACTAGAAGAAAAAAAAACACTTTTTTTTTTATTAACCACCAAGTATTTTCTCTTTTCTCTCTCACCTTCTGACATTCCAAGTCACCGGAATTATTCAAATACACCTTGTAGTTTTTGAGATATTCTCATTTTAAAATGAGCATGAGCAAGAGCATTTTCAAGCAAGAGGCTCAAAAATAGGCCTAGGGCTGATCAGGGCGAAGTGGATTAAAGTGGATCAATTTTTTATTGATCGGATTCTTTCAGGTATACACCACACCTTCAATCAAGTCTGAAGTTCATTTTGATTGAGCTCAGTCAGATGTCTTTGAGGTATTGGTTCGATTACTAACAGAATTTCAAGTTCGTTTTAATAATTGGAGACAGTGAGGTTTGCTGTAAGGAGATGTTTATTTTATTTTACATTTACACATTTTCAGGAGTCTCCAGAGTCAGTGCCTGAAAGCATTTTTTTTATCACAGGACGAAAGAAAAGAAGAAAGTAGTGTTTAACATATGGAGCTACTTTGTCTCACAGACATTCCATGACATTAAATGTAACTGTAACTGGAAAAGGATAAAAATATATATGTTTTTTAGTAAAGGAAAAAAAAAAAAATCAGCCTGTTGCTGTAGTATAAAATAAATGAGGATTGTAAGAGCTTTACATCACCTTGTACTGTAGGTGATTAATTTGCTAAATTAGGATGCCCCATGTGCTTTATTCCTTACAAGACAGCCACCTTGGTAGTGCACTTCTGCGATGATGATGATGATGATGATGATGATGATGTGGAACAGCATGGAAAATCGAACCGTGGTGACATTTCCAAATGACGCTTTACAGTAAGAAGAAGTGAACGTGGTGCTAATACACAATAACTCTGTTGTGTAACACAATGATATAATGAAAATAAATACTATATTCTGATTTGTTTATATTTTCCTTTGGGCCTTGTTTATGGAAATTTCATCGCACTCTAATGAGTTTGGACATGGTTCCTTTATATGTTTTTTTTTAATCTTTTGTTTTCATTGTTTAGTTAGCAAATTTCATAATGCAATAAAATATGACACCAACCTGTACCAGAGAGACACCAAACTAAACACACATACATAAATTTTTACATATAGAAAATATCTACATATTTTTCTTGTGTCTCTATGTGTTGAATTTATACTTTATATTTAATTAATCGCATTGTTCTTCTTCTTCTTCTTCTTCTTTAGTTTTTTTAATTAAAATTACTTTACACTTTTTAAATAAACACCTGTAATTTCTATTTCATTTACTGGGCAGTATGAGCACTACTCTAAGGATTTGCTGGTGAGGGTTGGGGGTTTGTTAAATGTGATTATATATGGAAAAATCCATAAAAATCTTAAAACCAAACAAAATGGTTTTTCTGCGGAAAACCGATAATCCGTCATCATCTTGATATCCCTCATATCTGACAACAATATACCTTTACCTGTATATATTAGTTTGATTTATATTTTTTGTATATATTATCTTAATCTTCTGTTTAGAGGAAGATTCTTATTCTTTTTTCTTTTTACATAGAATTCTGTATTTTGGTGACTGCAGTAACGAACCCAATTTCCCAATTAAGTATTTCTGCTTCTTTTTTTTTTTATAAATCTTTGAAATGCTCAATTTCACTGTCCAGCTCCTGTCAGTCCTTATATTGGTTTAAGTCTATTGCCATACAGGCTTTTGAAGGCATCACTACTCTTAAGTAAAGTCTAACCCAAAAAACCAAATACGTCTCCTAACAAAGATTAAGACGACAGGATTCACTTCATGCTGACCAAAAACAGGACCTTCAGACAAATCATGATAAGTGAACAATAAAACCTTTTGAGGTTGTAGCACCAAGAGAAATGACAAATTCTCTCTTCTAACTCATCTTTATTGCTCGGTAAGAGAGGACGATATTTTAACTGAGGTTAAAACCGCACAGACTAATTCTTCTCTTTTCAAACAGTGCGAATTGAAAACAAAGCAGCATCTCAGAAACCATTTGCGCTGTCAATTCTGAAAAACAACCTGCACAGTCCAGTCATTTTCCCATCATGATAAACTATTATGGATTTTCACACCTCGGGAAACATTGGAAACATAATAACTCTTCCTGGAATTTAAACCATCTCATAAATTTGTTTGTTAAAATAAAAAATAAAAAAAAAACACCTCAGTATAAATCATGCCTACATTTATATATTAAAAAAAAAACAATCTCAGTCTAACATGGTGTGATAGTGAAGATAATTTTTTATTACTCATTTTCATACCAGCCCAATTTACCAATTATAACAATGATTTATTTAATTGTATTTTATTTAAAAGAATGTCATAATTTTTATCCACTTATAGTTATATTCTAGGTTGCCATGTTTTTACATTATTGCACCTATAAATAGTTGTTTCTTCATCTGCATTTCACTTTTCTTTCTCCTTCTCTTTCTCTTTGTATCTTTCTTGTTAATAAGACACATTTTCACGTTTCATGTCATAGAAAAATTGGAAAAAAAAAACTTTATGTTGTGAAGACTTTGTCCCCTTGGTGAAAATGTCCTAAAGGATTCCAATAGAAAACTTGTAACACCATGCTAATTAGAATATTTGTCATATTTTGGAAGCTTTCCTGTACAATTTCCATAGGAATTGTCTTATTGGACAATATTGAAGCATCATGTAGGACCATTTATAAAGGGTTATTTTAATGGGAGCCATTTTGGTTTCTCTTCAAGTGTATATGGGAATTCAATGTGCTGTTTGGGAAATCTGAGAAAGACCCATAACCCTCAATTACTCCGCTATGTATAATCAGATAAATGTAAGTCTGTGCATCCTAAAGGTTTTCCAATCTAACTTTTTTTTTTACTAAATATGTTTGTTGACTGTGTCTTGCAATCTGATCGAACTCACCTCAGTATAGAGCAAACAGATAATATCAACTTATGTTGCACACTGAACCAACTCATCTGCGCGACTGGTCCCATCATCTCCCAGGGTAAGAGGTAAGCATACAACAAGGCTCTTTTCTGTCCCGGCACCGAGGTGGTGGAACGAACTTCCTCTAGTGGTCCAAACAGCTGAGTCACTGGCAGTCTTCAAAAGATGATTGAAGACCCACCTCTTCACAAAAGACTTGTCCTAGCACTTTCTCCCCTGTTGTATATGTGTATCCCCCCCACAAAAAAATAAGAAAATAAAAGTATTGTTAGTCTTGCAAGATACTGAACCTGAGCTAAACTATTCAAAGACGGATTTAAAAGCACATTTGTACGTCGCTCTGGATAAGGGCGTCTGCCAAATGACCTACATGTAAATGTAAATGTAACTCAACCTGCAGTATCAACATGGTTGGGGGCAGCAGAGATGGTAGTACTGTTGTTTTGAGTGTTGATCAAATAAATAAAAGAAAAGAAAATAAATAAATAAATAAATAAAGGAAGAGGGAGCAAAACCTGCTCATGTAAGTACTTATGCTATTATCAGGAGCTTGGTTGGGTGGGTGGGTGGAGGTGGGTCTGGGGCAATGGGTGGCCTGGCAAGTGTTTTCTCATCGCCCACCTTGTTAGTGTTTCCATGTGGGCTGTGCCAAGCACTTTCCTATCCTGTTTTTCTGCCTTCTCACTTGTTTCTTGTTTATCTTGATGTACTGCTTTATATACGCCTGTCTTTGTGATTGTGAGTTGTTGTGGGTGAGCTATAAGGTCGGACGTTGTTATATCCAGGTTTTTGTATCATAGTCCGGGTTCGAACCTCACCAACGGTGGCGTCCGTCACAACGTTACAGCTATATACAAAATAACACAGCACTCTTTACATATCTCCCATATATAGTATGTTATTTTGAGCTCAGCATGAGAATATTCTAATTACTAAAATTACACGAAAATAAGATTACAAAAATCAACAGGACAAACTAAAATTTTGTTTAAAAATGTAGATTATGTTAAGTTTCTAAGTCAAATCATATCCTACAGAGCAAACTGAAATTCCAATAGGAATTTTGACAAGACAAAGGTGAAAAATCTAACGTTCCAGACTTACCTGAACTAATTTACCTTTATTAAATAATAACAAGTGTTTTAATTTTTTAATTATCACATTACATGTCACGTCTACCATACAAGATCCAATGAAAGAGCTGTTACTATAGAAACGGTAACTGCACATGGCACTAATGTCACTAATATTCCCTATAGAAAATTAGTCAACCACTTCTGACCAATCAGGTTCCAGTATACATGAAAAACAGTGATTTATTTAGTGTGAGTGATGCTACGAGCTAATCCTTACGTCACACTGAACTTATGATTCAGTTTCAGTTTTCTGAGTAAACGCCACTGTGTTTTAATGCCGCATTTCTGTTGAATCACAGAAAGTTTTAATGATGATTAACAGAAAAGAAACTTCACGATTTGCCTTTTTATCCCATTTGACTGATGAACAAACAGATTGTCGTAAGCACAAAACAATAACAGTGGCAAATTGTATCGGTAAACATGTCAGGTTGCAAATAAAAACAAGCACGATAGAGAGATTTTTTTTTAATTAATCTCGATTTGTTTGCATCATTCTCATCAATATTACTGGACTCCACAGATGCAAGTAGCATTGAATTATTTATGATATTCTTGTTTGCCAGATCAAATTAAAACTGCAATACGTCTAAAATAAACAAAACTTTTTCTCTTGTATAGCCACCGACTGTAACATGGTGATGATTTCTACATACTAATAACAATAAATCATAATCTACAATCAACTGATGCTTTAAAGACAAACGTCTCTGCTGTGTTAGAAATCTTCATCATATGGATTAGAGCAGCAACGCTGATGTAGTATAAGATGCCTCTGGCCAAACAGCTGACATACTGTATATTACGACATTAAAGGCACTATTTAATCAATTCGGCAGACCCGTTTTATCCGAAGCGCCTTACAAGTGAGGCACAGAACTGAGCTTTGAAGGATTAAAAGCCTTACTTAAGGTCCAGGCAGTGGATCTTTAGCAGCTCTAGTATTTTAACTCGGAACTTTCGATTAATTTCAGGGAACATTAAACAGCGAGCTAAGCTGCAACCATTAAAAATCTCTGATAATGCTGGAGTCATGAAAGATAATGTCCTACATTGCTTAATAATTTAATAACAATTGTCGCAGGAAATCGGGACTCCAAATCCACTGAGAGCTGCACAGTTTCAAAGAATAAGAAGTTATATTGTTAGGGTTTTTCAGAGACTAAAGCACTTGGGGTCATTCTGTTATAGGAAAATAATCCAAGCTGGGGTCATATGGCTAACGTATGGTGCACAGGGAAACCTATCTAAAGTAGGCAAATAATCAAAGGTAGATTATTATTATTTTTATAACACCCTAAGATGAAGTGTTTTATTCCTCTTATACCACAGTAGGGCTTTTCACTCTCAAATTAGTTCCACAATGGGTCATTCTAAACTCCAGTAAAAGGAATGCTGGGTTATCTTGTTGTACATTTCACACTCTACCCAGGGTTTGTTCATTAATCTTGGGTAGTCATAATTGTACACACTGTACATTCCTAAATCCTAGTTATAACATTTTAATTTGCATATTTGCTTTGTCAGCAAATATGTGTCACCAACCGTGTGACTGACTGACCGACCGACCGACCGACCGACCGACTGACCGACCGACCGACCGACTGACCGACCAGGGATGCTGTATCATGGCTGACGCTGTGCTTTGTCCCACTACCAACCTGACATTTGTGGGAAAAAAAATGTATATGTGATGACGTCACACGTAACGGCGTCTCCTTCTTCTATATTGTAGCATACAGACATTGTCACACTAGTCTTTCTTTTTCTTCCCTGTCAAACTGTGTATAAAACACTGACACAGGAGACTCCTGACCTCCTCACTAATGCTGCATAAACATCTCTTTACAGCAAGTCTCATATCAATGGTTGTACCTTCTCTTTACTAAATATAAACACGTTTATTAGTTTTAGTTTATTTGCAAAATCAGCCATGTAAGTCCCTTTGAATGAGTTGTTGCTATAGAAATGATTTAACATATTAGAACGAGCAGGTTCATTCAAGCCTGTGGTTTAAAATAAAAATGGCAGGACTGTTGGAGCCCCGCTGATAAGTTCTATTAATAGAGCTAGCGAGGATTATTAAGCTTATGTTTGCCCTATCAAATCCTACATACTGTAGGATGAGAGTAAAAAAGGAGAAAATGAGTAGTAACAGAAAACGTTATGAATATTACAACTTCACCGAATGAAGATTTACTGACTCTTGATAGTTCATTTATGAGCAGAAAACAGACTACAGAAACCCACTGCAGCTCAATCGCACAGAAGTCATTAAAACATAACCCAAGGTCAAATCCGTTACAGTTTGACTGACACGCTGCACTGCGCTCGTGTGTCATGTTTGATAGTTTGGAGTACTCTCCTTGTTCACTATCTGATATTTGTCTTGTTCAGTCGGAACAGTACTGATAGACCTACGCTTTGTGTCTGCATGGCTTTTATTCTTGTTTATGCAAATGCAGATTGTCTGAAACATGTTCTCTTGAATTATTCATCTTTAGGAGTCTTTTGTGTTCTGAAAGGAGTAACTGTTTCAGAGAACCGTGATTGGTGCGATGTCTACGAAACCTGAGTGTTGTTTCATTATGCGTTTGACCTTTAGATCTTCGTGCTGTCTATACTGTCGGACACGACTAAAGCCCACTCACTATATAAATGCTTGACTATTTTGAGACCATAACATAAAAACAAGCTGGTATTATAGGACACCGTAACGCCAACGCTAATTGATTTCTTATCTAACACAGACGATCTCTGAAACTAATCTGCATTATGTATTCAATCAAATAAACTGATCATCAGATCTAATGATCATTAGAGGATTTTATGGATCAGAAAAGACAGTTTTGGCGTTTCGGACTGTCCATGGTAATTATGTTTAACGGTAAGGGCTGACAGAGATGGGCAGCTCAGCTTGAGCTCTCGGGAAGGGTTTTATGGAGGCTTGAAGTGTCTGCATTCATAAAGCTGTTTGACATTTAAAGGAGGCCAAAAGTCTAATCGACCAGCATTAGCCCTTAGCCTTTCTCTTCTGAGTCTGAAGTGTGCATCTCATGGTACAACTAAATGAAATTGGCTTCATCCACATGAAATGAATTCCAATGATATATTGACCAGCCATTTCTTTTCAGTACCAGTTATCCTACACAGGGTTGCATAGAGTCAGGAGCTTATTCATGTACAGTAATTAATCTGTAATTAAAGAACTGACCTTTTTCTAAATGACTTCGTATACTTACCCACCCTCATCCAGACCAACACAAAACACGTGATCGAAATATTTACCAGATTCTAAAGATGTAAACAAAAATTTCAATCACAGCCTTCTTGCAGCTTTCTCGTTACTTCGTTTCCGTTCCTTAATGGTGTGATATGATGTAAGGCGTTGTTGGATGAATAGGATGGATAGGATCCCTCACACTAAACATGGATCATTGAGTTATATAATACGCTGTCCTACATTTACACATCTGACTGAACCATACCATCATTTTTGGAGAAAACAGGGAAATCCTCTACACCTCAATATGTCTGTTTATGCTGATGCGGGAACAAAACAGTGCAGGTGACAGGCCTAATTAGGCTTTGCCGGATAAATGGCATGCTGTAAGCACAAAACTAAAAACCCAGATGATATTCCAGCAGGCAATCATTCCCATCCTTGATTTTAGCATGCAGCGCTCTGAATTATGCAGAGAAAGCAACATAATTAGTTTCTCGGGTGCGACGCCAAAGACAGAGGTGCAAAGTCTGTGTAGTCACCTAGATCCTTAATATAATAATAAAAATAATGATAATGTATGGGATTTTTCAAGTTTTTCAAAATAATTCTGTAAAAATTTTCTGAGCACTCACCGCACCACATTTTTGTTTATCTGCTGATAAACATCGAAAAGCAACAGACGTCTACGGAAAAAATGCAAACGTGAACAGTGGTATTTGAGATAAAAAGATTGTTTTCTTTCACTGCATATAGGGTTCCTCGTCTTTGTTTGTCACTCTTGCAGAAGATTGCATCAAGTCGTGCTGCGTCACATGGTGTTACTCATCCCATGTTTGTGACAGCACATTGGGGACAAATTCACCTTCCGTTAGATGTAGGCTGCCGGCTGTGTTGATGTCGCCTGCAGTATCAAAGCAGACGTGATTCGTTTCCACTTTAACACTGATTGCAGTTTTTTTTTGCTTTGACAAATACGCAATCAAGCAAACAGAGAGAATTAAACTCTGACTTTGACTGTAATTGATGTCAGCAGTAGGCACAATTTGATATAATTCCTTGTGATTTAACATAACATGACAAGATCAGTGCTCCATCCAAGTTGGAAGTGGAGTGGATTTTCATTTCTCCTCCGTTGCTTTAATCCATGCTGATACGATCGCGTTCCATATTTAGTTTTAGTTTTTAAACACACTTAGGGCCAGCCGAACGTGCGTCAGGAGGCACAGTGCAAAACGTGACTGCGGAGTGTGCTCGCGGTGCGTCGTAAATTAATATAAAATTTACTACGGCTGTAGTTTATCATGCAAGCTGTGCCTGGGATGCCTGCTAAATGATCTCTGTGTGTTGTGTAAATTGCACTTTAAAAGCTGCTGTAAAATGCCTTAAACAGAAATGGTAGAAACGGTCAGCTGGAAAAACGCTTGGGGAAATACTAAAGGGGAAATCGTACTGAAGCTCGGGATCTGAACAGGAACTGAACTGAAATTCTTATTAAATGAAGACACAGATGGCAAACCAAGGCCATCTGTAATGAACAAGACTCAGGAGATGGTTCCATATGGGCGAGGGTTTACTGACAGGGCAATATATGATTCAAACACAGTGCTGGCAATACAAGTAAACACAATTCAGAGATAGCACAAACCTTTTAGGATCTTTCAAAATGTGTATGCAGTGATTAGGCTTTGTGTAGACTATATGGCAAAAAATATCTATAGATGCTTCTTAATCCCTTTCCAAAGCGATGGCACTAATATGGAGTAGGGTATGATATTAGATTATGCCATTTTATACATAGTTTTACCTCAGTATTTAACACAACAGGCAATTGCTAATGAACATTAATGTGACTATCATACTAAAACATTAAAAGATCTTGCTAGCTTGCTTAGCTAGCAAATAGATTATATGTGTAGGTTGGATGGTAAGTTGTGAAATAACATTATCTTCACAAGATTTGGCTTGTAAAATTTGCAGATTCCTTTGAAACAGTTATATGAGTTATATGAGATATGTAGTAAATTGGGGCAGGGATGCTAGGCTAAGTTGTATAGCATAAAATTGCAAAATTGTTTGTTAACCTGAACAAATCGTTCGTATCTGCTTGACAAATATCCAATTCCAAAGCTATTGCATCAGACTTGAGAAGGATATGATATTAGATTATGCCATTAGATTGTTTTACCTGAGTGAAAGACTGTATAGTAGCAGCACTTAAATATATTGTATTTAACACTACAGACAATCTGTGGGACTCAGAATATGCTGTATTTCATATGATAATAATAATAATAATAATAATAATAATAACAATAATAATAACAATAATATTATTATTGTTATTATTATTGTTATTATTATTATTATTATTATTATTGTTGTTGTTGTTGCTGTTTGTAGTAGAAGTAGTAGTAGTAGTAGTACTCATATCATCAGTTGTTCTTGTGGTCGACTGAAGCTCCAACTTGTAGCCCAGCTCTGTGGGAAAACCCATTCACCTGACAACACTGGTTATACTGGATGAAGCAACACACAAGGAACTCATTTTAGGAAGCAACAAAATTTCAAACAAAATCATGTGCAAAGGCAATCACTGGAAATAATCTATAGCTGAATACATCAGGCAGAATATGTAATCAAGTGCACTTTCCATTTCCCTACTACATTTTATATTGATGTTTTGTTGACTCATTTTGCAAAAATCCTCTTAAATCTGGCAGGGTAGAGGTGTACATGTTGATTTATTGCTAAGATCTTCACCATTCCTGTAACTGTTTCCATGGTGACAAACGCCATGTGGTTATGGTGTGTTTGTTAGGTTTCTGTTCCAGTTCAGTTGTTCCTGTTTTGTCATTGGTTTGTTTCTTTATTGTCTTCACCTGTTTCATATCAAATTGTGATTAGATGATGCATATATACCCTGATGTGCATTTTTTGTATCAAGTATATCTGAGCATTGTGTTCTTGCTTCCCTATTTATACACACGTTTTAGACTCTTGTCTGTTATTTGACTTGGTATCTATAATTAGCAAATGCTAATTACATAGGTAGCCACATTTTATAGCTGGAATCGACTGAAGCATGTTGGAGAGGTTTTGATGTATCAGTCAATGTTAGTATAGTTTTCAGAAGCATCACATACGATGAGGTAATGTGTTAAGGACAGATATTTCTGCCACAGTTTTTATTCCAGATTGCACCAAAACATGACGATAAACAAATTAAAAGGAGAAATTGCTCACACTAAGATCTAATTTAACAGCTAGTCGACACAAGCCAATATCTCACCAGGGATATGATATGTCACAGCTCACACTTCCTCTCGCTCTCTTTTGCTCCATTAAAGGAGCCGATTTTAAATCTCAGAAACTGTTACAACATCAGAGGTGTAACTAAAGCATATTGGTGACAGACAGGTTCATAATTGAGGCCTGTGATTGCATGAAATTCACATTTTATCCTTCTGAACCAGTGACGGCTAGTCATATCTATCGGTAGCTTAGCAATGAAACTTCAAACGGTTGACGTTAGAGTTTGACGTTTTGACGCCATATTAAGAATGATATGAGGTAAACCATTGAGTTAAACTATTACACATACTAAAAAAAGGATTTTAATAATTTTGTTAAAAAAAACCAACATAATATTTAGTTAGTTTGTCAACTTTTTTTATGTAACTGGAACTTTGAAAAGTTTGTTTTTAGTCTATCCTTTATTCTGGGAAAAAAATTCCCAAAAGATAACCGATCATTTTCAAGTTGCCTGTGATATAACTGCTGATATGTCTGGTAAGCATCAAAGCAAATGGGAGATTAAAACTTGGGGCATTTAATTCTATGTAATCACCCGACATGACCGTGCCGCTATCCTACCCTTCAAGCACCTCTTAGTGCTTTGCATTACTAGTCTATTTATCCCTCTTCCAAAGTGTTTGTAACATCTGAAAAATACAGTTTTAGTTTAGTAGCTAATTACTATTTCAATTCAATTTATTTGTATAGCACTTTTAAAAATTCATATTCTCTCAAAGCAGCTGTACATAAGTCCAGAAACAGTACTATCATCTATCCCTAATGAACAAGCCTGAGGTGACTGTGGTGAGGAAAAACTCCCTGAGATGATATGATGAAAAACCTTGAGAGGAACCAGACTCAGAAGTGAACCTCATCATCATTTGGGTGACACTGAACAGTAAATAATGTCAATGTAAATAATGTCCGTTCTGTAACAGTTTGTAGCTGAGTGGAATTAAACCACCAAGAGCTCCTGAGGAACTAACAGCAGGTCCCGAGTTTTCACCACAGACCTGACACTAATTCCTTCCTGCCGAAGTCTTCAAATGATGATTATTATTATGGAATATTTTTAAAAAAAAAAAAATCACAGGATAAAACTGGAAAGGTTTGAGACATTACTGAGTAGGATGTCACTGAACAAACTGCTATCCATCATGGAGAAACATCCCACCACTTTCATGACATACAACGCAGCAGAAGTAATTTTCAGAACAGACTCGTTCAGCTGAGCTGCCATAAAGAACGATTAAGGAAATCATTCTTCTCATCATAAAACTTTATCAAGGCAATCAATAAAGTCTATCTATCTTATCTATCTATCTATTGAAATGGAATTTTTTACAGAGAAGTTGTTTTTAAGGGTCTAGAAGTTTTGTTTGTGACTAGAAATTGTTATTAACTGGGGTTGTTTTTGAGAACTTTAGAAGGACAGAAAGAGTTGGAGACGAGTTGGAGGGTTTTAGGTAGACCTTGTTAAAGTTACGATTATTTAGATCATAAGACAATCAGGCGTTGGGCATCTAAACCAATGATTGATGAGGATTTTTTTTGTTGTTTTCTTTGAATCATGCCTATAAAATCTTAATGTAAAGAATGATTGAAGCCCAAGTTCTCTGATGCTATATGAGGATTTTTGGGTCCTGTTGCACGGCAGAAACAATAAATTCTTTTTACTCTTGTCCGTGCCTACCAGTGTATTTTATTTTTCTTAAACCTACAACAAGTTGGCCATTTTTCCTCAACCTTTCACACTATCTATCTATCTATCTATCTATCTATCTATCTATCTATCTATCTACCTATCCCTTTCTAATACAAATCATCAGAT
>JAOTRN010000001.1:23915976-23926661 GCA_028566695.1 Bagroides melapterus
AGATAGATAGATAGATAGCAATTTTCTTTTTTTGCATGATAAGATTAGTACTATTACTATTATTCTAACTTATTAAAAATGACTTAATAAATGATAAATGAATGAACCCATAACAGGCTACAAATAACCCTGTAGACTTTTTGATTCAAACCTTAAACAAATCCCTTAAAATCATTTTCAAAACGGCTCCAAATATGAAGTGCCAGAGAACATGAACCTGAATATGTAGTGTGTGTTAGCCTTGGCCATTGTGTTTCTATATCTTTCTGTGGAAACTTTTGCATTTGACAGCAAATATGTTTCTTTTATCAGTCATTGTGAAGTAAAGATGGTGATCTTGAAACGTTTGGAAAAACCTTGTCTGAAATGTCTATCCATAAAGAAAATAAAAAAGAGAAAAAATCGAAACTACAAGAGTTAACATGTAAGTGATTTGCATAATCTACAGGTCTTTAACCCATCTCTGCATACTTATAACATTTCCTGAGTAAATATTGAAATAGCCTTTGGACTTAGGCCACCAATTCTGAATATGGTGCTCGGTAGCTAGAAGAAATGAAAACGTAACTGCTTTAACCAGTAATTAAAGCAATTATATACGTTTGGGAACGCCAGGCAGGACTCAGGGATTCACATACATTCAGTTCTAGGGTTATTTTAGAATAACAAATCCATCTCCTAGCATGTTTCCAAACAGTAGAAATGAGTTTTTTTGTTTTGTAACCTTTTAAAGCTGCTTGTACATTAGATATTCTCCACACATTTGGACTTCCAATGCAAAGACCCTATAAACAGAGCCTGTGAAAAGGTTTTCATTTACATATACCTTATCAACAGAGCACACACTCAAACCTACGCTGTTATTTTTCATTCGTCTCATGTTTTGGATAGTTTCCAGCACATTTCCCAGGCTTTAATTTAGTATCAGGTAGCTCTGGGACCATTGTTATTAAATGCATGTTCCGTGCAAATGCCAAACTAACTTTAATTAATGGCTTATTTGTTCCATAGTGACACATTTAAAAATGAAAAATAAAATAAAAAATAAAAAGCCAAAGCAGGGAACCATAAACTGTTTTGAGTATGCTAACTTAATGCTTTAAATACAAATCTTTTTGGTTCGTCATACTATCATCAAGAATTCACTGAAACTTTATATTTAATATGCTCACTTTTAAGACGGTTAATAGCTAGCAGGCAGAATGGTTTGACATTTAATTCAACACAGTGGCGTGCAATAGATCGTTAGATCACACCCAATCTGATCCAGAATATACTCAAGAGATAAGACATAAAGGGAATATTCTGTTTCTAATGGTACATAGAAATGAATATCGTTTCATAGGAACTATTGAACATAAAGATATCCAGATTATCGTGAGGCATTAAGCCAGACAGCTGTCTAGTATGTGTTAAATCCCTGCATTTCCAGCACACGCGCTCTTTAAATGGGGAGGTTTTATTTGTGCTTGAAGCTCACAGCCAGTAGCCTGCACTCATGCTGTGTATAAGGTTGGCAATAAAAAAAAGTAAATTTTTTTGTCTACGAGTGTTATGGAAATATTCTGAAGAGTAGCAGCATGATCATACCAAAAGAGTACCACGGTATAAAGCTTTCGTTTAGGAATTGTATCTATATGTAGATAATGCTGTGAGAGGTTTATAAATGGGATATTTTATATAAAAGAGCAAATAATTATTTTCATTTGTGAGATAATGAATACTGAAAATGATAGAAACACTTTCGCTGTTGTCAAACTGTATACAATTTTTAGTGATGGAAGTTGTCATATTTTGTTGGTAAATTTGTTCAAAATATTTTAATGTTAAATATTCAAAAAGAGACCCAACCCACACTCTACTTATAACAATCAGTGCATTAAATTTGGAATCCTTTGAATACCTAGAATTTTAAAAGAATAATTTACTGAAGTACACAGGTATTAGATGCAACTGATAAACAGTATGACTACAATGAATTGATATTAAGCTGCACTTAACCAATAGAAATGTCAAATGAAATGTTAAGGGATGTTATTATTCTGTCTACTGTATGTAATGCGTATAGACTGTTGGGTACAGAGCTGGAATAACTGCAAAATTTTCATTCATTTCCTGTGGATTTTGCTTCTGGGGGTCATGGTGGCATCTGGCTGACAAGGTCAGTTCACATTTCTCAATTCCCACTCATGGATTCGAGCTCCTCCTGACGAATCCCCAGATGTTCCCAAGCCAGCTGTGAAATAAAGCGGGCATGTTGAACTGAAGGTTTGCCCTCCATCTAACAAAGACTCTTGACATGCAGCAACACTCGAGCACAGCTGGTAGTGGCATCATGGATCCACTTTGTTGGCTCACTTTTGGCCAGATAATCCCAAAGGTCAAAAGTCAAGTAGAATGGCATGGATAGTATTAGATGGAAAACACGCTTAGAATGGATTTGTTCACATTTTTAAAACAATTGAGCTAAAATTTGAATTAATACATTTAATTCTGGTTTTGAAGTATCAACACAATATTTGTAGGACTTTTCTGGTGTTTTGACAAGAGCTGCAACTGTTTACCAACTCCAGCCTTCACCATTTACAACATCCATCCATCCATTCTCTTTACTTATCCAACTGGGTTGGAGGTAACCAGAAAGAGAAACTTTAATTTTATCACATCTACATTACAGCACAGTCAAATTATTCCTTTCTATCCCAACTTTGGAGGTTGGGGTCAGGGCACAGGGTCAGCCATGATACAGTCCCTCTGGAGAAGTGAGGGTTAAGGCCCTTGCACAAGAGCCCAACACTGGCAACTTGGCAGTGCTGAGGCTTGAACCCTGATCTTCCATTCAACAACCCAAAACCTAAACCACTTGAGCCACTACTACAACTATAACAAGAGACTCGGGGCACAAGGCAGGATATACCCTGGATGGGATAGCAGATTACTGCATACTGCATACATCACACACACATGCATGACTTCGGACTGGTGAGGAAGCTGGTGTATCTACAGGCACAGGGAGAACATGCAAACTCCACACACAGGGCTGAGGTATGGGAATCAAACCCCAACCATGGAGGTGAGACACAAATGTACTAACCACCAAGCCACCATGCCCTCCGATTCATTCATTTCATCTGAATTTCATAAAGAATGGTGTAAGTGCACATTTTACTGTACATTACCTGCTAGGAAGTAATACTTTGCAACAGAACACACACTGTGTTACATAATTATACAGCCCTATGGAAAAATTTCCCACTTTACATGACTATGTACTCATTTTAGACTGCAATTTCGATAGCTTACATAAACGAGAGACATTCCTTGGCCATAATAATGAACATTTGTTCTTGTCATTACTCTCTCTCTTTCTCTGATTCACTACCAAAAACTTGCATCAGTTCATGTCTCCCGTCTTTCCTCTTCTATATTCCCCTGTTTCATTTGTAAGGCCCGGATTCAGTGAACTGGATCAATTGCGAATGGCTGGAAAATAAATCACTGCAGTATCTGGGGAAGTCGAGTTAACAAAGGCCGTCTCTGCTTGCACTTTTGAATGTGTAAAATGTTTTGTTTTTGCCGGCGCATGTTTTAACTTTGAAAGCCGTACCCACTGGATCAGCAGAAACTGTTGAATTACAAAAAAACGTTCATTGCTCTGCATTTGCAAGCATGAAAAAAGTCTTACATTCTCACTGAATGTGGTGCACTTGCGCTTTTCCGTCACGCTAGCTAATTTCTGTCCTATGCTAGGTGCTTGTTTTTTTGACTTTGAGGGATACCTGCGCAAAATAAAGTGCACTCTTTGTAGACGGCCAACTTTTACAGAAATTGTTTACCTGCCTGGTTTCTTTTTTCACTGGCTCACAATATTGATTGCTTAACATTTTTTTGACTCGATCGAATGGGGTTTTGAATTGCCAGGCTGTAATTTCTCCAATAAAAATCAATCATTTTGATTTGCTGCTGGAACGATAAGCTCATGAGGTCTGAATATTTGAGGTTGTGTTACGGATGACAAATCGTGTCACCGCCCCAAATCGGAATGTCACAATGTTTTCTTTCTCAAGTTCTAACATGAGCCAAGTAAAAAGAAATCACTTTTTTTTTTTTTTACAACAGAATAAGAAGTAAAATCAAGACATAAATATATTTCCCCTGATTCTATTCCTGAAGTCCTACTGTTGGGAATTCACATGCTTTGAATCTCCTAACGTGAATTGGAGGCAGCTGGACATAATCGAACTTAATCTTTATTAAACTACAAATCGGCAGGCTGAATAATGATCAAAACGGGCAGAAGGTTAAACGATTTGGCAAACAGAGCAGTAAAGGAATAAACTACAGAAAAAACATGGAAGAGCAGAAAGGTCAAAACCAGTGAGATGGAAAATAATGCTTAGGGTTGCACACAGAAAAGATTGCAAAAGCTCACAAAGTGTGTGTGTGTGTGTTTGTGTGTGTGTGTGAGAGAGAGAGAGAGAGAGAGAGAGGGAGATTAGTTTAAATAAACAGGAAGCAGGTGTGAGTGTTGAAAAGTTTGATGAGCTTGTTGCTTGTATAGTGAGTATTAATACAAATCAAATTAAGCTTCATCCTTTTAAAATATTGTGTCAACTCTAATATGGTGCCCTCCAGAGTACTATCACTTATGTTTCTAGGAATATATTTGGAACACTAACAAGTTTGCTAGGTTGATAGCTTGTGTTGTCAAATGTTAGGAATTGCATTTTATGCGCTTACGTTCAGGGGCGGAGTTTCTTTCCGCTATTACCTTCAAAACTTCTCTCAGGAAATCATTTACTGAAACTGAACAAAATCCAACATCATATTCATTCATCCATTCATCATTTAATAAATGAATGAATAAATAAATAAATAAATAAATCATGTTTATTTTCCAACTGTAAGCAACAAGAGACAAATAGTCTAGAAATAACAATTTTTTTTTCTGATATTCATGAATTTACAAAAGGTAAACTCAATATAAGGCATAATTAATCATGGGCACATATTCCAGTTTTGTTTGCCAAATTCTTTACAATTCAAATGATTTTTTAAAACACCATTAGATAATAATAATAATAATAATAATAATAACAATAACAACAACAACAACAACAACAACAACAACAACAATAATAATAATAATAATAATAATAATAATACCACCTTTATTAATATTATTAATATTATTATTATTATTATTATTATTATTATTATTATTAGTAGTAGTAGTAGTAGTAGTAGTAGTAGTAGTAGTAGTATTACTACCTAAAAGTGTTTTGTTGAAAATCTATAGTGTTGTTATATATAAAAATACTGAATAATAAACAAACAAACAAACAGACAAACAAATATGTAAATAAATAAAATTGTTTTGTGGAAGCTCCACAACATAATGTTACAATAAATAGATAAAAAAAAACATAACATTTTTCTTTATGTTAAAAAACAAACAAACAAAAAAAATCACTACCAAAAATGCGGCAGTACAATAGCAACAAAACACTCTGTGCAGTTATCAGAAAATAATCAACACCACATTGTGGGTTATATTTCTAGAACAGCAGCACCTGAAGTATTTTATTCCGTAAATAATAATTCTATCACGGTACATCAAATGAAAGATATTCATTTTAAAAGGCAGATATCTATTGCTATAAAACTTTATACCATATCATACTGTATGTACATACGTACATTTAAAATGTCCATCCCATTACAACAGAAATTGACTTGTAGATGAGGCATTTGTGTATAGATGAATTCCAGGAGCATGACTATTAATATATGAACTCAATCTGATTTCCTGATCCTCCAAATGCAGCCCCAGCAGATACTGTTAGTGAATGACAGAGCTTGCTGCGCTCCTGACCTGCATCCATCATCACGGAGCTGCACATTTCCACCGTTTGAAATTATGCATGAGCACAGGACAGAGACGGGCTCAGCGGTGCACTGATCGAGGAGGAAGAGGAACAAAGAGATGGCGTGATTGACGGTCGAGTTTAGGGACGTAATGTCCCATGCGCTACTGAGCTATAACCGTTCCCGTGGCTAAGCTAAAGGTCATTTTAGACTGGGGCAGTCTGACATTCATCTGACTCATTAAATTCTGCCAGACAAAGCTTGTTTGCTTTTTCTCTCAACGCTCTCATTCTCTTGCGCCTGGAGGAAAAGTTGCAGTCAGTCCAATTGACTGACCTCTGTAGGAAATAATTGTATTTATGAGCAATGTAGGTTGGAAAGAGTGCAAAGAAGGCATTATTTTGGTAATGCAGTACCATTAAATAAAGATGGAGTCATTATGCTGGCTTATAGACCTAAAGGCTTGAGTGTTACACTGAAAAAAAAAAGATTAAGGACTTGGGGTTGTTTTGCCTGAGAGTTCAGTAAAAGTGTGAAGTGTGAAAGCTGATTTCGAGCCCAAGGAGCAGTACAGAGAAATGATTCCTCATTCAATAGTGTACAGAAGTGTAGGAGCTGCTTCAACCAAACCATGGTGTGATCCATATCTGATGGGCAAGCTAGCCTCTCTCACCACTGCATAAGAGTAATGCTTTTGGATCAGCTTGTCCCTTCCTGTTTTAACTTTTGTGACAGCGTGGAAAGGATTGTTATGTGTCAGACAAGGAGATGGCTGACTGACTGAAAAATCGAACACAGACTTTCCTGGGACTGGAGAACTATAATTAGCTCTTGTGTTGAACTACATGGCTAAATAAGACGTATATGATTGACTCATTGTGCAAGTGTATACTTATAATGATGGCATGTATTCAGGAATCAAATTCAATTTAAAATTACTTGTCACATGCACAAAAATACACAGTATGTAGTGAAATGCTGGTTGGACTGTCCAAGACATAAGTAGTGAAATAAAAGGAAATAAAAATAAAAATAAAATTAATAATAAATAATTACAAAGAAAAAACAGTAAAATAATTATCTGTTAAAGCAAATGGAAAGAATTATATAAAATAAAATGTATGATGATTCACAATAGCATATATATATATATATATATATATAAATAAATAAATGTGTGTGTGTGTATATATATATAGTTTTTTTTCTCCTATACATTTTTCCAGACAAAGCTTGTTTTCAACTTGAATCATGTAAAAATGCTTGAATCATTTAAAAATGTTTAAACTTAAAATGTTAGAGATGTTCAGAAAAGTTCACCTGCTCCCTTAAATAATTGAGAAAAGTTCAGGATCCACAATTTGCCATGACATTTAGAATTAAAAGAAGAAACATAACTTAATCAAGCGATCATGTTTTACAGTGCAATTATGTATATATATAATATATTATATATGAGCCTATTTATCATATATATATATACTAATTTGTAGATGATTCAGTTGAGATAAACATGTATTGAATGCAACTCAGTCTGAAAGATGCTGCTAAGTAGATCACTGTTGAATTTTTAGCTATAGGCTTCTATAACCTAGCTATAACCTCCTTCCCTCTATGACAATACATGTTGTATTTTGTAGTTATAGATCAACTGCTCTTACATAGTTAATTATTTATATTCACATGATCTGGTGTAACCCAGATGAGGATGGTTTCCCTTTTGAACCTGGTTCCTCTCAAGGTTTAGTCCTCATTTCCTGTCAGGAAAAATTGACTTGCCTTTGTTAACCTATGGCTAGCTCAAATTTATATCCCGAATAGCCGCCTTATAACAATGTCCATTGTTCTAAAAGGCATTGAATTGATCTAAGAGCAGAATTCATCTGGAATTTATAACATTTTTGGACAACATTCAGTATATTCAAGCCCACAATCCTACAGTACTCTCTTGTTATCTGCTAATGATTCCGAATACCATGGAATTCACAAGTTCAAAGTTAGCATGAAGCCAAAACAACCGCTACGAGCATCTTAATCATGTCTTTCACGTAACACATCCTTACCTCTTCATTGCAGGGGGAATTTTATTCATGGTTAGACTGCTGCTTTTTGTGCAATTTATAGCTCTGTGGCTTAGAAATGGGCTGTCCATAAAAGCCAAAAAACACCAGAGAGAAAGAAATAATATTTAGACATAATTTAAAACAATTGTTTATGTTAGAAAAAGTGTAGAGTTAAATATTATGGTGAACTCTTCCAGCTCTGTTTCCTTTCCACTTTGAAATATTTCCTTCACATAAAGCCGAACCAAATGGATTTTGCTCAATGAAAATTCCACAAATGTTCCGTGGCTTACATACATACAACAAAGCAAAGCAACCAATAGAATATTTAATAATGCCAATGTCTTCTAGCAAAATACTCATCCTCCCCCCCCAAACATGAATGTTTATTCTTACTTAATACAGGCAACTAAGCACAGCTTGATTTGAATTCAGCAGGAATAGAAAATATGCCTCGGAAACAGAAGGAGTGTTTCATCTCCAATTTAGAAAAGCTGAATGATTGCTTGGTAGGTGAGCTCCATCAGCATTCTCTCTGTGCACACTCCTGCGGCCGAGTGGCTGTCGTTTGTTTACTCGCAATATTGCAGGAACAAATTTCAATACAAAACACATTAACATGCGTTACAGGGGGGATCTATTCTGAAACCGCCAGCTGAGCTCTTTCCCTAAAATTAGCTGCTTCAAATACGGGGCGATAGAGTTAGCAAATAAAGCAACTTCTTCTGTCTGGAGGCTGTACCTATCAAGGGTTCATTTATTTTTGAAAAAGCCCCAAGTGATCTTTAGCAACCTATGGACAGCTTCGCTCCACAATAATTACATGCTGTCAATTTGGAAAAATTCAGGTTCATAAACCTGAGTGTCGATCTTTATTTGTAAATCTAGCTACAAAGATATTGTACATTTCATAAGCATTTCTTTAATACCACAAATATTTGAGATTTTGAGCTGAATGTAAGAGGAAATAAATATTTGGAAAATGTAAATCTTAAATTTAAATTAAGATAGGATAAACTTCCCACAGTGGGGAAATTCATTTATCACAGCTGCTCACAGACAGTTTCATATAAGACAATATCAACAACAACAACAGAAAAATATAAGAAATAAATATATAATGATATATAATTAGAAAAAAATGCTCTTTGAAATCATTGTATAGCTTTAATATATTTAATATAATATATTATAGTTTTTGTAAAAATGATATTTATAAGTACAAAGTTAACTTGACTTACAACTGGAAATACATCATATCACATGACACAGCCTTATATTTTATTTTGTATTTTAGATATTATTTACAAGCTTTTTATGAACTAAATTAAGATAGATTCCAGGTTTTATCACTACAAAATAAAAGGTGACCTCTCCAGGATTAAATATGTACTAAAGACTAATGTATGAATGAATGATCTTAGTGAATACCGAATAAGTTGTTAAGAATCCTTAAGTTTTAATACTAAAGATCAGAAACATGGGCTGGGGAAAAAGTGTCAGCCTTAACTGTCTACTTTAACAAGCTATTGTCCGGGATGATGTTGAGTGATCGTTCTTGCTGCTTCCGGTTTGAGACAATTAAATAAATAAATCCTGTTGGAAGCAGGAAGAAGGAGAAGCGAGAGTGAATTTGCAGACCCCATGGTGTATCATGGAAATGTCAATCACTCAAGACTAAGCTCATCTAGAATGTAATGGCTCCTGGCAAAATGACATCTTGTAGTGACCTTTGGCTAGAATATCTACGTTTCATTGATTCATATCAGTGGCTGAGGAAGGCAGGAAAGCTGAGGTGCATTTGTTCGGTGAATCAAATCAAAGTGAGCAGAACTGCCTTGGAATAGTAAATGGCCTCCACTCTATTTTCTGGTTGAGGCTGTTATTGAATACAGCTGCCTGAAATGCTCTCTCTCTCTCTCTCTCTCTCTCTCTCTCTCTCTCTCCACAAACATTGCATCAAATGAGCAAACTCCGAATACTTTATTTGAATTTTCCAGCACTGCTATAAAATGGGACTTTTATATGCATATAAACAAATACTACAATAACTCTGAAGAAAATAATACAAATCTAATCGGAACACAGCCTCCCAAAATAAAAATTAATCAGAAGCAATACATCTGCATTATATCTCCATAACTCGTTTGCTTTTTCCTATTCATCTCCTTTCTTTTTTTTATTTCCTGTGTTATGTGACAATGAATAAGCTACAAATTAATTACTACTTGTACAACTTCACATGTTCTAACTTCTGCTTAGAGGTTTACTTCAGGAAGGTCAGCATTACCTTCAGAATCACAAAACTTCATAACTAGAGCCATCTTTACACCGGTTTGGAAAATCTATGGTGATTTGTGTGGCTGTGGGTTCTACCGGCTTTAAGGCATCAATAACAATCGAAGTGTGTCTGTGTGTGAGTTTTTCAGTTCTGGTGTTGCAGCAATTCTGTGAAAGGAAATTATGATTCGATTAGGAACAGAGTGTGTATCCTGAGGTCATTTGTAAGATGGCAAAAGCTACTTGTGAACTTGTAATTAAAAGCTGTTGTAAGTTATTTCTTTTTGTAGAGGTTGCGGTACAATCCTGAAACAAAGAGCACACAAAGTTAAAAAACACACACTGCAGAGTGCTGTGTAATAGGCAATATTTATTTTACAGGTAAATTCTTTTAGAGGATTGCAGAGTAAATGATTAAGTAATTAAAGAATTGCATTGGCTCGCACTAAAGGTGAAGGTTTTTGTCAGGGCTGA
>JAOTRN010000001.1:23966382-23986772 GCA_028566695.1 Bagroides melapterus
GGGAATGGAGTGAACATAAAAGAACGAACGGAATGTCCAGGGGTGTGCAAATATGCAGTAAAGTGTCGTATAAAAGTTTCCCGCTCCTGCCCGCTCCTGTGATTTTTCCCGCAAACATTCTGTCACAGCTTATAAAGATTGTGTAAAACTAGTGGAATCTAAAACATATTTCAACGTATGCATATAACTCCTAATTAGTAAAGCTAAACTCTGAGTCTAGTAAGTTAACAAGACACAATATTTAAATGAATTAAAATATTAACAAAATAATAATAAATAAGATGAATAGAAATGTCTTGTTTCGTTTTTGTGACCTAATTACGCGTTTTAATTTTCTTTGCTTTGCTTCATTTGTTGACTCCATGTTATATAGACAAATCGTGGGACTGCGGGATGGCAGAACTTGAGCTATATTTGTTTGCCCGGCAAAGGTAAAACTGCCAGGTCCCGCTAGATTTGCGTTGGGTCCCATTGCCAGTGCAGCCCTCTAGTAAGTACCACATGTACAGTCATTAATTTCAGGGGATATCAATTCAATGTGCCCCATGGAACAAAGAAGCAAAAGAAGAAATTTCGCATTTCTCTTTGAAATTTATATTTTGCGATGGTGCCCTACAAACATCTACTCAAGCTAGTCAGTAACTCAAATAATCCTCTTTAAAGTTTAAGCAAACATTTGTTTTTAGGACAGTGCTATTTTCTGTCTGTTTTTTTTTACACTAAATAACAGGTCAAAGTGCACAATTAACAGCCATACACTGACTAAATTAAATTTCTTGCTTCAGTGGTGTTCAGGCTACTTTGTTAACAGTGAAAGCAAATAAACTGGAGCAATAAACGTGAAATAATAATGCTATGTATCATATTACATTATTTAACAATGTAACAATTCATAAAAAGCAGTCATTTGGACAAGCTTCAGCAGTTCAGCTGAAATTGTTGACTCTGATGCAGTGTAGTGAAGAAACTCCTTATAGCCTGGAGAATGTGATGTCTAGAGAAGAGTGTAGAAGGTTTTTATGCCATCCACAATCACTAGCATCTAAAAAACAAGCTGGCACGCTAAATTCTAAACTAGCTTAGCGGGATCAGTTAATGGCCTGCAAACCGTGGCTCCAAAAGAGCTCTTTCACTCAGGATTTGAGGCAAAAGAAAAATTCTCTAGACTGAAATATTAATATTGTGATAATGCTGTGTGAGAAAACGAAATGCTTTCAGAGCCATATCCTATTTAATTCCACTTTTTTGAGTAGCACATTTCAGCTCCAAGAGGTCCAGACAAAATATTTTTAGACTAAGTAAGTACATTTCGCCTGCTACGTTTCTTACCATCTGCCTCTACAATGCAAGCAGCCTGATAAAGCATCTTAAATGCAAAAATCATTGCTAGCAGCACATGGCAGCAAACAATTCTACAGCAAACACTAACTTGTGAACCGATCTCGCTCGATAATTCTAAGTACATTTAGCCTACTTCTTACCTCAGCATCTGCCTCGGGTTTTTTTTTTCCACCATCCTGACTAGACGAAATCCTCACAGCACTAGACTAGCGAATGTATGACTCAACAAGCCTATGCGATTCAATAATAAATGTCAACAAAGCAAACAAGCAATCCACTTACATTTAATAATGTACTTCTCAGTCAAAGTGACAGTTTGTTCTGACATTTTTATCAAATCTGTTAATAAAACTCTGGTCCGCTGCAGAGATTTATGCATTGTGTTCGCTGACAAGAACGAACGGCTGCGATGCTGCCTTGAAATTTGGCCTAAACAAGACATCTCTGTAGACGTTTTCCCTTCTGTGAATGCGACAGTCCTCGTCTCAGGAGCATGAAGAACTTTTCTGGAAATGCGTAAATACGAATTGTTGAATGCACGTCCGTGCAGTGAGACATTTTGTTCTGAATGTATTATTTCTAGTTTTCTAGGCAAGAAATGCCTTTGTAAAATTGTCAGAGAAGCCAGAAAGTTTTTTTTTTTTTCTTTTCAGAAACAGGGTAACAAATGACCTTTGGACTCACCTTTGTTCACGTGTTAAAAGCTGCACCAACTGCAGTCCAAGAATCAAATCATGTCCAGTCATGAGTGCGGCTGCCTGTGTGACACCGAGGAAGGGACGCCGAGTGATGGAGATGGAATGTGACATGCATACCCAAGTTCTGGCTCAGGGGCAAGCCGACTTTTTGTTAAAGGGAATGCTGTGCATCAGCAGTCTGCAAGGGAACAGTTGTCGCCAGGAGTACAGTGTTGGAGAAGATGCAGACAAGGCATCCTGATTCTGACTGGCAGAGGGTGAGTGGCCTGGCAGCTACCATAGTCAAACTATGGCTCGAATGGGTAAGACAGTTTGTTTTCATTTGGAGCCAAACTTTGGGAATCTCTCTTACGTAGGACAAGTTTCTACAGTCAGTCATTTTTTTCCCCGAACTTCAGATCGAATAAATGTTTCTTACTATCGATATCACTCATCGGTTACCATGAACAATGAAGTACAGCTTAATTTTTTTAGGATGGATATATTACTCACCTTAGATCACGTAGGGTTGCAATATTTCTGTAAAGAGTAAGTTTTAATCATTTTCACAGCATCCGAGTCCTTCATTTTAAAAGACTTATAGTAGAAGTTTGTCAAGAACAACATTCTGGGTAAGTCCTGTCATTTTATCTCAGGTTATCGAGCGTAATCGGTTCTCAATACGCTAGTGTTTGCTGTAGCGTTGTTTACTGCCATGTGCTGCTAGCAAGGAAATACTCATGCTGGGTTTTTCATTTAAGATGCTTTATCAGGTTACTTGCATTGTAGGAAGGTGCTCATGCTCCTCCTAGGATATTTTCACAGAGCACAGTTTGCAGGCGGCTTTGTTTTGATTGCCATCATTAATCATGAAATATATCCGGATCGCTTTCGTGTCTCGACATCTGCTCATTAGCACATCGTACACCAGACTTATGTCATAGTATTACGTGGGATCACGTGTTTGGTATTAGAGCATGAGTATGAGAAAATGTGTACAATGCCAGGATTGGTACTGAGGCATCAATACTGCACATAATGCATATAACATTCTTGAGCACTGTTGCATAACATACAGTGCAGTATGTATTAGCTAGAAGGTCTGAAGCAGGTTCATCTTTTTTGCCTAAGAACGCAACTTTCTACCATTATTTTTTACTGTATTTCTTTTGATAAAAAAAGCATTTACTGAAATAAATGACCTCCTGTATGTGTACTGAAGGTGCACAACACGGCAGGCTTACGCTCCAAATGTTTAAATGGAAAACAAAAAGCATGATCATGTCAAATTCACAGCAGGTTTGGTGAATAAGGGAAAGTGTGAAAGTCTTCATTTTAGCATTCATGGCTTAAGGGGTACTTTCACTTAATCTGATGCCTAATGCCTAGTTCAGGCAACTAAATGGGATTGGGAAATGGTGGATGTGAATTGTGTGAGAAGTGAAATGAAAGCAACATATTCCTTTCAGGCACTATAGTCTATACATAGTTAAAGACTTGGTACAGTAATGCTAGTTACTGAATGCTAATGTTTGTCCTTAATGCTTCTACATTAGGTTTTACCAATGCAAATCATGCATTTAAACTGTCTCCTGCAATCAATGACTTACTAATCTGCAATCAAGCAAGTGACCCAATATAGAGACGAATAAACAAAGACTGCATTTCTGTTTTCTGCTGTTGCGCTGCATATAAAAGTTAATTATACATTAGACTTCCAAATTACGCAGTCAATCAAAGCATGGAGTCAGTCAATTTCCACTATAAATAGCTAGCTGTGTTGCACAGTCCTCTTATTCCATTTCCACAGGAGACTCAACATGAAACCAGACAAAATCAGGAAAGACACACTGTGTACGGTGATAATGTTTCACATCAGAATTACTTAGTAGAGATCTCCAACCCTGAACCAGAATAATGAGTAATCCTGGGGCAAAAACCATGGGCTGTCGTGTGGAACAACACAAAAGTATTCGCAGATCACAAGACTGAATCCTGATCTATCAAGGACCACAAAATATGCCGTGCTCTGTGGGTGGCAGGGATGGCATTAACTCTTGCCAATTTCTGGTCATCAACCACTAGACAGTTCTGGGAATCTGAGAGCTCGTGTATGTGGAAGAGCATGGATAGCACTTTTATTCCAAGTGTGTTACACTGCCCTGTAATGCAGAATTTCAAAATACGTTGTTGACTGGCTTCACGTGTCAGGGAAAGAACATTCTAGAACTCACCATGCCCAACCATGTGATGAGAGTGCAGGATTGTGGGTGGGAATTGGCTAATGACCAAATTGGAAAGACAATAGTGGGATTTTTTTTTTTTTTTATAATATATTAACCAGTAAAAAAAACACCACAATGCCGTTTTCAATACTGTCCCTCATGGGAATTACAGAATGGTTCCACAAGACCGATATTTTTCACTGTTGAACTGTTTCAAAGTGCAAATTTAATCGTATTCTTATTTTCCAACCAATTAAATTCTCAAATCCATGGAGTTGGCCTACTATTACATCTATTTTGTAAATGTAAATGTTTACATTTTTTCCACTAGTTTTATTTGGCATTATTCCACATCCCTTTTGAATTCTTGTACCAGATTTCCTTTTACTACAGTATAGCAACAACTCAGACATCCGTTACAGCTGTAAATGAAATCACAGGGTTATATTAATAACCTCATTCAATACATCATCGATTTCCATCTCAGGTATTTCCCTGGTAGATGTTCCACAATATCTTTCTTTAAGGAGACATTTATGTAAAGTTTACGGAAGGAACGTGTCTCAGGTGTCAGCGCTGCGATGTTACATTTTCCACAGGCTGGAAAACTTTTCCGTTTTCTTGGTGATATAAGATGATGCACTCTTTGAAGGGAAAAAAAGAGGGGAGGATTGTTTACTGCCTCCTTAGCATTTACCTTGTGCGTTTCTTTAGCTAATTAACTCAAAAACAATTTCTGTTGACAGAAAGTGACTGTGCTGCATCAGTATGTTTCAAGCAGGAAAATGTTCCAAAAGCCAAAAAAGAGTACTAATGTAAGATGGGGAAATTTAGTGCTTCCTGACAGTCAGTCGTAGATTGCAATACTTTCACACAACTGCCAATCATTCCAAATTTAAATTCCAAATTGGCCCTTCTACAGTTTTGTTTGGAAATAAAATACTGCTTATGCAAAATGCTTGAAGTTAATTATCATTTCCAGAACTATCTATCAAATTGCCAATTGTACATACAGCCACACAATACTTCTTTTTTTTTGTATTACTGTTGTGTCTCGAAACAATTGCTGAACATCGGTTCATAATATGCACAATAGTACGCACTATACACAAGGTTAAACATAAGGCATGAAAAATGGATTTCCTAAAAAAAAATACCTAACATCTAAAACTGTGAGTTTTGGAAGGTATTCAAAATGATGGAAACAAAATGATTTGGTATCTAAGAAGCCTGTCTGTTTGCTATTTTGGAATCCAAATGCCTCCGAGGATAGTTATAGTTTACGAAAAAATAAAGAAACAGCGTCTGTGGTGTGTTGGCACTATTTAACACAATAACCTATTTCAGTTAGCTAGCTTCTCAGTTTCATTGTTCTCGGTGTCCCCAGGTAGTTGCCGTCGGATCCGCTGGGAAGGATAAATAAACGACAAAACAAAACATCAACGTGTATAGCTGTAGTCTTAAAGAAAGCACAAGCTTCAATGTTGTAGTTTATCTCCTAGGCTAAAAGAAAATATGGCCTTTTCCTTAGCCACACACTTTATTAGGTACACTTTCTCTTTTGCTGGACCTAATCGACTTCTATTCTTTTTACAGTTAAATGCAATCAGATTCTACAGAGCGCTGATAAAGCTTAAACAAGCTGACGGTTTATTAGACCATTACGCCTTTTCTTTCCATAAGATTGCTTAGCCAATGAGATCTCAAAGGAAATACTTTTTAAGTGAGCAGGCTTGTACTTGACTTGAATCCAACTCAAGAACACAGGCTTAATTTATTTGATAGCAAATTACTTTTTATTTGCTCTTAATTTGTGGCTACAGGTTGATAGTTTAAGATAAATAAAAAAAAACAAGAAAAAAAAGAACAAAAACAAAACATTGTCTGGTCTTTACCCAATCATTAATTGAACAGTTTCAGTGAACTCTGCTTGGTGGTGCCGCAGATTCTCGAGTGTTTTACTGCTCTAAAAGAGTACGGTTCTAAAGAGTAGTTGTTTGTATGATTTTATCGATTATAGATGCTTCTGCCACATGATTGGCTGATTGCATGAATGAACAATCCCCTTTCTGAGTTAACACCAGAGGTGAAAAAAATGTTAAAGAAGCCTTTTTTTCTAATACAAACAGCACCATAAATACGTTCTCGTAAATAATATATACACAATACCACAATCCGTGAACATTCCAGCAACCCTCAAAATCAGAGAAGCTCTGGTATAGACAAGGAGCTAGAAGAAAGGTTACAGAGCTCAGAAATGCAGAACTAACACAGGAAGATTGCAAATAATGCATACAAACTAAGAGGTGTGTACACAGGCTAATGAGACAAAATGAGACTAATTACAAGAGGCAGGTGCAAACAGTGATCAGTGATGTATTCAGAATGAAGCAGAAGGAGACAAAAATCAGCACCAGCACTGCAAAAAATGACTCTTACTTAGTAGTTTTGTCTCTTTTTTAGTAGAAATATCTAAAAATTTCTAAATCAAGATGCATTTTCTTGATGAGTATAATGACCTAAGAAATTAAGTCTAGTTTTTATACAAAAAATATCAAATTTAAGTGAATTTATACTTAAGACAAGCAAAGAAATCTGCCAATGGGGTAAGAAAAAAATTCTTGAAATAAATTTACTTTTTTCTTAAATACTAAATTTAAGAAAAATTCAAGAAATAATTTCTTACCCAACTGGCAGGTTTCTTTGCTCGTCTTAAGCATAAATTCACATAAATTTAATATGTTTTGTCTAGCCTTAATTTCTTAGGTCATTTTGCTTATCAAGAAAATACATCTTGATTTAAGAATTTTTAGATATTTGTACTGAAAATGAGACAAATCTACTAAGTAAGAAAGTCATTTTTTTGTAAAACAGCAACGTTCTATATATATATATCAATAACAATATTTTTAGATAGTACTACAGTACAGTTTCTTGATAAAAAAAAGAACAACATTGATTTTTTTTTATTCAATTAGAGAAAAAAAAGCAATGCTAGTGAGAAAAAATTTATTTATAGCTGCTGAAATGCACGTGTTAACAAGAGCTAGGGTCGAGGATGTTGTCAACAATGTTCAACAAACTTAAATGGTTAAACTAAATAGCACATATAACTCATTACAATAAATAAATAAATAAATGTTAGATAGGAGAAACATTTAAATTAATTTAATGTAATTTAATAATAAACAATATTTTACTGCAATAATGAAATTATTAATTAATACTATAATATGATATAATTAGTTTGTATAAAACAGTACTATGAAATGTCAGTTATTATGTATGTATATTATAGTACGTTCAGGTTAATACACCATACTGACTAAATTCTAGCACTCTGTAAATTCAATGATAAATGAAACCATTTTGCAGCCGTGATGCTAATTAAATTTGAATAACTTAGTCTGCCGAGACATTGTTCCCTCTTGATTAAATGGCACAGAAATTTTAATTGGCTGCTGTGTCCTTTGAGCCTGAGAAACAAACTCTTCTGCCATATCATATTCTTAAACGAACAGTCGGACGTGCTCATGTTTGGTCTTTTTTCCTCTTTTGTCTCGTCGCCTAACTTGCCACTTTTTCCTAAAATGAATCTGACGTTATCGTATAGTCCCATGTCTGGCTTTTTTTGTGCAAATTCAGATACAGGCCTTGTTTCTGTCAGAGTGGTCGAATAACTGGCAGCAGAGTCGTGTCTTCGCTTGTTTTGCATGGACTCCTATACAGCCAAGTCATCATCTTGCCACCTGCTGAGATGCTATGCTACTTTCCTCTCGTTCTCTCCTCAGTTGAGGGGTTGTCAGAATTGCGGTTCTATTGCACACACTGTAATAGACACTTACTGCATTTGTGCTATTTAACTAGTCATCTTATTTGACAAGCAGAGCAGGTGGCAAATGTTCGCATATGACAGTATTGCACGAAGATTGTGCTTACGATGGTTTTTCTAAACTGACCTCTTCATTCGGAGGCACTCATGAGACAATGGCAGCTGATTGGGCTTGTGAATGAGCCGAGGCACATAAACACTAGATGCAAGCGCTCTACGGAAATAAATAGGCCATCAAATAAAAGAGGGTTCAGACATGTTGGATATAAAAACAGATATATACACTTTATCAAAGTTGATAGTTGTTTCAGGCTTAAATTCCAGACAAGGTTGATCATTTTGTATGCTATATTCTTTAATAAGCTGCATTACTTAGCATGTACAACATTTTATCTGGAACACTGAATTTTATTTACGCGTTTATTTTAAGTAACTGCTTTGTCACAAACAACGGATCTGGAACTTACCTGGAAACTAAGAAACTGTCTTGAAAATGTTCGACACAGTCACTAAGCGACTCTGTGTAAATATATTTCGATAATGTGTGTACCATAGGTGACAGGAGTGAGGAAAAAGTCCCTGAGATGACATGAAGAACAAAACTGAAGAGGAATCTGACTCAAAAGAGTACTTGCCCTTTTCTGGGTGTCACCATATGGTGGAATTATGAATCTTCACTCTTCAATCATTAGTATAAACACGGTTCTAAAAGTGTTGAAAGGACGGTCATACGGTATTATTTATAGACGATCAGCCATAACGTTAAATCCACTGAGAGGTGAAGTGAATAACATTGAGTATCTTGTAACAATGGCAACTGTCAAGGGCTGAGATATATCAGGCAGCAAGTGAACAGTTACTTCTTGAGGTTGATGTGTTGGAAGCAGGATAAATAGGTAAGCATTAGGATCTGAGTGACGTTGACACACGGCTAAATCACTGGGTCAGGTCTAGTTGTGTGTTCCACGTATGCAGTGGTTAGTACCTACCACAGAAAAGTGGACCACAGAAGGACAAGCAGTGAAAAAGCAAAAGAGAGCTTTGAAAGAAGGTGGTCTTGAGCTAATCACTTTTTCTGTGATGGACAAACAAGTCAGATCTATAGAGGGCCCCACCGAGCCACCTGGTGTCAGATACATCGCACCTTTATAGGTCTTCTGGAGTTCTTGCCTTGAAGGTTTAGAGCTGGTTTGGTGGACCAACTGGGATCTTTACAATATTAGGCAGGTTGTTTTAAGGTTACAGTTGATCAGTGTATATTGCGAGTCCTGTGATGAGCATATTAGCAGTTCTTAGGTATAAACCAGTAATACAATACCCAGGTAAGATGTTTTAGGAATATCTTTAGAATATCTAATAAACAATATTTAAGCATACTAAGGTAAAAATGCCAGTCCATTCTATGCCGATCATACATTTGCATTCCTTGAGAGATCTGCATAACACAGCTACGTGCATTAGCAAGAGTGTAATCTGAATAAGTCTAATAGTAGAGCTTTTAATATCGCCTTATTATGGGGTTCGCTCTCAGCTGTTCTGCGTTCTACGTTCTGTTTCTCCCTTTAATGAGGCTTTCCAATTAATTTCCTTCATTAAAAATGTTCAGTCAACAGCACTAATAAGTAAGCAGCCTGCCCCGTCTGACTGTGACTGCTCGCCTCGTCTCACCTCCCCATTTCCTCTCGCTGTTCCGGCTTCCTGGGTCCGATTCGGAGCATGTGGGGGTCACGGCTAGCTCAGATGATCAGATGCTGGACTTCGGTGCTTTAAAAAAAACAGTCTGAGAAATCAAGCTTGAACATCGCATGTATAAATGACTAGAGTCCTGATCCTGTCTTCTTTTCAGGATGAACACCTGCTCAAGTCACATCAAACGCAAAGCTTGCGACAGTCTGTGGTAAATTTTTAAAGTTGGCCTTCTCTCTGTAAGTCTGGCAGTGTATATTTTTTGGTTTGTTTGTTCTATTATTTTCCACACAACAACCCTTTTTTAGACTGCACTCTGAAAATAATTTCCTGCTTCTTTGATGCTGCTGAAGGAGACAGACTAACCATGGGTGTTGCTTTGCTTCACTTCACAGATTGTCAAAATACACAAATAACCAACCACGGCTCAAAAACCACACAAAAGACCTGAAACTAGCCACAAAAATGAGGCATTAGAAAAAGGAGACTTTTTTTTTTCTTTTCCCAGCCTTGGCATACAAGCAAAGTCACTGTGGGGTAGGTGCATTTCTGATAGACGGACACTATTATCTCCATAGCCCTCATTTACTTCTTCCAAACCTTGCCAAATAACTTAAATAATAGAAATGCTCTGTCTAGACATCATAGACAAACAGTCTGGATTTAGAGTTTGCAGACATTTCCTAGATCATGTTCTAATGATTTGCTCTAAAACAAGATTCTTTCAGCATTTATATATATACACACACACACAATGTGACCAAATGTTTGTGGACACTTGATCTTCACACCCACATGTGGTTCGTATCCAATCTATAACTAGAAAGCTGGAACCACAGAATTTTACAAGATTTCTTCCCTTCAGTGGAATTAAGAGGCTCAAACCTGTGAGCTCATAAAGACACGGTTTACCAGCGTGGGGTTTGAAGAATCTGAGTGGTGTACACAGAGGCCGGACCTCATTCCCAGAAGAGTAGCGTCTGTTATAGCAACATAGGAGGATAAATCTTGAATGGGGTGTTAAACAATCACAGTGTACATGAACAGCCATTTTGTGGTAAAAACCTGGCAACCATGAAAACGTTTATGAGCATGAGGCAGCGTGATACCTACCCCAATGGCCTTATCATGGAACATCAGCATTGTATCTGTAACACAGCAACTATTTTATATTGCGCAATCAAACGACGGATGCAGACTTTACGAAGATTGAGATTTAAAGGAGTTGTCCGTATACCGTATACGGTGTGTCGCATGTCTCTGTGGACAAGCTGGCACGCAAAAGAAATGAAGTATACTATGGCATCATTTCAACTCAGTAGCACGTTATTTAGTTACTGTCTCTTTACTTCCACATAAAATTTATCCCCTGCTCAATAATAGTATGTAAAATATTGCTTAGCTGAATTCAGTTGATGCAATAGCATGTCATTTTGATGTCATTTTTTATATTCTGAGTAAATATAGTGAAGCTCTTTATGAGGGGTTTTAAATAAGTTGAAATAAGATAATATCTTTAAATAAGGCTTTATTAAAGTCACGACTTAAGGGAAAATAAAAGAATAGCAGTTCAAGATTTTTAACTTGTGGTTTAGAGCACCTTTGACTTATGGAGCCAAGCTTACGGAATTATTACATAGAAGCTGTTGTTAGAATAAGATGCTTCCTTTCTCTAAAAAAGCAGAGGCGTGTGACTGTCTCAGTGACAGACAAGGTATTTAAGGCTTTAATAATACACCTCAGAGACAGGGGAACACATCTACAGCATGGGCGACATAATATACTTTACATGTCTATTAAAGTCTGTCTAGTGGCAGGCAGGGATTAGTCTGAAAGGATCGGAGGATTGATCTGTTTCAGTACAGAGTTGTCCAAGGGCACTGCAAGGTCACGATATGACTCTTCTGGGGCGGATCAGATTAAATGTATGCCATAAACTTTTTATTATGAGAGCGGTGTCATACCGGCTTTTACAGCACCGGCTATCAACAAGCGCCCTGGCGTAATGCTGCGTTCAATAATTCAAAGTAAGTCCTTTTTTCATTTTTGTTGTCAGACATTTTGTTTTGTTTCTTGTTGACATGCACACACAGTCCTCTGGGACAGCTTCTCAATTCATGCCCAGTCAGATGAAGACAATAAGAGGCAAAATGGCATGCAAAAGCCTGTCTCTTCAGCTTTTTTGCGGTAAGCTGAGTTCACATATTCTGCTGCATGCAGCACAACAAAAAAAAACGGTCTACATGTCCTGACTAATAACGAGTGACATGAATGGCAGTGACCTTGCACATGTTGTTTAGATTATTGTTGACTAACTTTTGCTTTTCTTTTTGCCACCGTGTTGAAGTGGTGTCATTACTCTATCTTTTTGAAAGGTCATCACAACTCCAGCTTAATTTCCTAAGTTGGTATTGTGTTTGAAAAATAGATGCAGATCTGATTTACATAACTGTGGAATATTTTTCCCACTTTTTACTTGTGCCATATGTGACATAAGATTGCAGAGGTACGAAGGGGCAAACATGAAGAATTGATCGATGGTCGCTAGGCTGAAAGTTCCACCGTTCTTGTAGACCATGGTTAATATTTATTTAGCTAAGTTTGAGTATTATAAAATGTTCTGAAAATATAAAATAAAGTCAAAGGAAATTAAATCATCTCACGTCAGTAGACAGAGTCCACCGGTTTCTCCATATAAAGAGATACACCCGTGCAGATAATAAATGGGAATTGAGTTCATGAATGGAAACTTACCTTAGACTGGTTTTATATAGATTAAATTAGTTTGTAATTGCAAAAACAAACAAAAAATGTAAATAGACCTACAAAGTGCTACATTAAACTCTTTATAATAATTGTAATGTCGTTATTTAGCTGAAGTGAATACAAATTTTTGTTTTCTGATGTCCCAGGCCAGTCGGTATACACGTAATTTCTTTTTTTTTTTTTTTTTTTAATACAGTTTCTATGATGGACATTAGACAAGATATTTGTAAATGGATGACATTGTCTAGAAAATGTACTGCTTTGTTTTCCCCCGGTTTTTAGTGCATCACACCTCCTCACACATTAGTCACATGGAAAGAACAAGACTCTGCACTTTTACAGGTACAGTTGCGATATCTGCCGTATAAGAAGTCTCATTTTATTGCCCTGTTTTATTGTATTTTATTAGCCATTATAATAAGTCCTGGGGTAATGAGATGGCCTTTTTTTTATACATCATATATGCAGAAATAGTTTAATACTATTGACAAGAATATTGCTAGGATTTTATTTATTTATTCATGTATTTATTTTGCCATTTTTCATTGTGGAACTTGTGACCCTGACTTACTTGGATCAAGTAAAATTTCAGTAAATCAGCTGAGGCTGCATGCTGGGAACAAAAGCTTTGAGTCAAATACAAGTTCTATTTTGTGAAAGGCTGATGGACTAATCAATGTGTAGGTCCATTTTCTCTTATTTCTAATGTAGATTAAAACTGTAATTGCATTTTTAATGGTCATGTCCATTCTGACCTGTCATGGGCCTTGAGAATTTTCATGAACGTGTGTGTGTGTGGGCTGCAAGTTGTAAGAGGTTGGGAGCCTCTGGTTTATATTTTTAGCTGGAGATGGATTTTTTTTCCCCATAACCTAACAACGGCTTCTGTAAAAAGGTCATCTAAAATCTAAGAAGATTTAGTCAAGTAGTTTTCTCTGTAAATACTGCAATGATTATCTACAGAGATAAAATATATTTATATATATATGCGTGAAATACAAAATTGTATTTGTTTCCTGTTCTGTTCATGTTCGAAAATGGGGTACAAACATTTTACTAAGGAAAAAAAGTAAAAGTAAAAATTGAGTTGAAAAAAAAAAAAGCACCATTATGTGTAGTTTGAGAAGAGTTCTTTCAGAGTAACGTGTGATCACATGACGGACAGTAGGACTGACCTTTTTTTTTTTCTCTTTTACATTTTATACAAGCATTCAAGATACTTGTATATACATCTTCGGTTACTTGTGGGGAGAATTTCACAGAGCTCAAAGCCATATATTCAAATTTTATGATATGCAAGCATTGTTGAGTACAGAATTGTATACAAATAAGAATACATACTAAATAACATCTACATCTATTATTCTTAAGGATAAGAATAATATAGATCGTAAAAGCTGTTCAAGAATATATAATTGGTTCAGTGTATTTCGGTCTGGATGTTCCTCCTGAGTTCTAAGTCTGCCATCTCTTTTTCCAGATCTGATTTGAAACGTGAACCCACTTTTCCATCTCCAGCCAGAATTGATCAACCCCTACAACCGTGACACTATGAAGGTTTTTCACTACCGCTCTAACCTCAGATGGGCTACAAAGCATCCGAAAATTCATCCTTTAATCCAGTAAAATTCTAATATTGCATCCTAGTGATGTCACAGCTATTTGTGAAAGTAAAAAAAAGAGCAAAACTGTCTATGTTCACTGGGTGGGAGAGATGGGAGATGACTCTTTCCACCCTGTCAACCACAATAGTGCTAACCAGGCATCTGCAAGCTGTGTGTGTTCGGAAGATGGAGAGAGAATTTTCCACTAAGTGTGTTACATTTGTGTGATGTCATGCGACGATGCATGAGCAGTACTTCGAAACGATGGCACTGCCTGTCTTCACCTGTCTCAGAGGAAGCAAGTGTTCATTTTCAGCCTCCCTGATTGTTAACTGTCTTATGATGATGTGGAGCTAGCTAGTGAGTGGGAGCTGGTCAGGACTAAATTAAGGAGAAATAGGGGACAAGCATAAAAAAATAAAATAAAAAAAAACTTGTTCAAAGTTTGTGCACAATCTTTTGCCCTCCTCCTGAGGCACCAAATATTAGAACATCTGTAAAGTCCTTTTTTCAACTTGACAGCTTTTCTGTTCAATGTGCTCATTCAATCTCAATGTCCTTGACATCATTTTTTACAGGGAAGGTAATCTTTAAGAACTGGGATTTAAAATAGTCTCCCACTGAAGCTCCTGCCAGATGCTTTCAAGCAATCCATGGCTTACCTGGTACATCTGGACAGCGTGTGGTGACATGTGCAATGAATTCAGTCTTCAATTCATGGCAATCACAAAATTAATCAATGACCTTTGGCTCAAGGTGCTCTGGACAAGCTGGGTTCAGATCCAGGGGTTTTACCCTGCCAAGCATCTGTCACAGTGAAGATACCCTGTCAAATGATCTTCTCAAAGAAGTAACCTGATCCACTTTCTTCAACAATGCTGAATACTTTGGACTGTTGCTTGGTGTTTTTGGAAACAAAAGAATTTTCCTTCCTGAGATTTAAAATCTTATAGGATCAGCTATCATCTCTACTGGGTAAAGCATCAACAAGACAGCCTTCAACCTGGGACTGCTGAATATCATCACACCTACCTTTGGGACAATGTGTACTGCTTTTATTCTGACATGTGTTTTGTTTTGTTTGTTGTTTTTCCTTCGGCTTCTGCCCTGGCTTCACCCCGTCTTAATATCTGTTCTCCCTTTACAACCTGATCAGCTTGTCTACCGTGTTGAATCTTCTTATTATAATGAAATCTCAACTTTTCCTCTTTTCCTTTCTGCCTGCCTTTATTTTTTTTTGTTAAGATTAGGGATCTCTTTGGTTTAATCCTGCCTGTATATGTATTGACCTCTGGATTGTACTAATACCATGATGTTTGGATAACCCTGAATAAAGACACGCTGACTTTTTTTTATTTAAATCCAGCCACAGAAGCAGAAACCTAATCAAGAAGTTTGGATGTAAGGCTATTTAAATATAATCCATAGGTTTCTATCTCATGCCTTTTTCCATATTCTCGGAGGCAATTTATAGTGCAGGAGTCATTCATCTTGCGGACAGTCGCCTCACAAAATGGCTCCATGTCATCATTTCAGCTTGTGCCCAATCAGGTCGCCTGGCACTCACTTGCAAAATCAATTACACGCCATGTTTTTTTGTGGTTCATCTTATCCCTAACATTACATTATTGAGAGATTGTCTGAAAGCATTCCATTGCTCAGGTTAGTTTATTTCTTATGTTTCATATATTTCACGTGTTGTGGTCCACAGGCAAAATAAAAATCCAAGGATCTTTTTTCTTTGTCTCTGGAAGTGAAGTATTGATCATCAGTAGCTGGCTTTCATATGCACCATTTTGTGACATGTGATAGTGAGCTGTAGCAGAGAGTCCTCATTAAGAGTAATGACAAGACATGGAGGTTGTGGGATGAATGCCCTTGGCATCATATTTTCACTGCAATGCTTCATACTCCTGATAGAGGAGCTTCCTAGAATAAACTTGGAATCATATTAACTTGTACGGTATATAGGAAGACTCGTATTTGATGATATATCCCTCAAGCTGTGAAACACATAGGACTTTAGCTTCATTTCAAATCTGTAGCAAAGAACATAGGATGTAGATTCACTCCAGCTTTGTTCAATTTTTAAAATCATTGTCACAAAACAAATACTACTGTACAAATTCATGTGCTTGTCTTACAATCTGTAATGACTGTATCTGACATACAGTATACATTAACTGAATTAAGGATAAATAATGAATACATCTTAAATTTCTTATCTAATGCAGAGTGACAGTCGTGTGATTGTAGCCGAGGCAGAAAATCTAGGTAAATTATGAAATATGATTATTTAAACAGGAAGCAATCCTAGATACCTACCAAGGTATTGTCCCTTGTCCCTAGGGTTTTAAAAAATGTTTAAATCAGCTTTTCTTGTGTTTGAGATAGATGGAAAAGAGAAACACATTTTAGTTCAGGAAATTCTACATGTATATTTTAGAAAATATCAGAAAATCCATGATTCAGGATTATATATATATATATATATATATATATATACACATATACAGTATATATGATAAAGGAATTAAATTGCAATAAAGTGAGACGTTTAATAAAGTGAATAAAGTAAGTTTTGCAATAAAAAGTGAGATACAATAAAATAAATTTATTGTAATTCAGCATGTGGTGGTTTTTCACAGTTCTATTACTTTGCAAATAAATAAGGATATAGAAGGCTTCATTGGCATCATAGAATAATATTTAGAATTCATTCAGAGATGGAAATGCAAACATTTTAGATGATTTAATCTTGAATTTCTTACTTTTTTGTTACGAGTATGCAAACTTTTGCACGTAACTATATCCCCAGCAGGACCCTGGTGTATGTACATAAATTTTACCTGGCCTTTTTCCAGTCTTCTGTTGTGTGTAGCCTCAATTTCCTGTTCTTGCTGCCAGGAGTGAAACCTTCTGCTGTTGTAGCACTTAAGCCTCAAGGTTTGATCTTGTTTTCTGGACCAGTCTGCACAAAAACAACAGACAAAATCATAAGATTAGCCTATCTGATCCGCAGTATCCAATGACAGATCACAAGCGTCCCTTATTCTGATATTTGATTTGGATATTAACCGAACCCGTATCTGCATGAGTTTATTATCCTGGTATCACAGTATTAGCTGGATATTATGGATAACTACATAAATGAGCAATTTATATATATATTTATTTACAAACTACATAAGCGTTCCTAATAAAATGGACAGTGTGTATGTTCATGTGTATACATTTTCATTCCTGGCTTCAATAAATAATAAAATCTTGTGTTCTACATACCTATGGTTGTCTTTTTTTGCATTAAACTCAAATCCTTGTTATATCTTGTTATGGATCATAAGTCTTTGGGGTGATATTTTATTACCCAGAATTCCCTTTCCTCCTACATTTTCTAATTCTCGTTCACTGGTTTCTTCCATTTCCTTCTCCTCGGCACATACTAACTCCTGAAACGCTGTAGTCATTTTGATATCTTTGATACACAGGATAAAAAAATAAATTACGGAAAGAGAAACATTATGGGATTGATAACAATCAGCTTTTTTCTATATATTAACTTTGCAGATGCTGAGCTACAACTGGATTGGAATGGGAATGCATACAACACCCGTACCTGTGGATTTAAACTACAGGATCTGAGAAAAGCTAAACCAAAGTAGAAAAATCATGTGTATTGTACAGAGTTAAATCCCTCTCACTGATTTACTGACTTATTTATTCCCTTTGAATTGTAGTGCTCTGACATCTTAGATACATCTGTGTACTTTTTAAGTCATAAGTACTGTACACTATTTAATATATTAGATGTGTGTATACTGTATTAGAAGTACGACACAATAACACTATGTGTATCTGTGTACCTCTCTAAATACTCAGATATGTATCGGTATTCATATTTATACCGGCAGAATGAAAAATTGCTCCTTTTTTTCCAGCAATCATTTTTCATTCATGAATTATAACATCAAATAGTAATTTGCAGATCATAACTGTGTTTAACTCCTGAACCAGATGCCCTGTGGAACTTTCTGGCAATCTTCTATTCTAATGTGCCAGCTAACTATATTTCTAAGCAATAATGGCAATCTCAAACCAGGGAGCCATTGTTTATAGTTGACAACAATCGCCAGCTCATAAAATTTTTTATGAGATTTTCTTTAGTTGTTGGATGTTTTTCCATTAAAAACAAGACCAAAAAGATAAAGAAAAAGAGAAAGTTTCATGGTTTCAGAATCTACTGTGAAGCTAGGACACAGTGATGTTGCTAGTCAAAATGGTGTCCTTAATAATGTGTTGTTCATGATAATGCCTGTATTATTTTCTGGTATTTTGTGTAAGAATGACAGGATTCATGTATGTAAAAATAAATAAATAAATAAATACAGAAAAACAACAATAAATAAATAAACAATTACCATTCAGGTATGTTGAAAAAAATATATTAAACTGGTGGAAATCATCAGGCAATAAACCGATTAGTTTCAGATACAGTTACAGTGAAAGGTTTGGCACATCAAGAGAAAGGTGAATTATGTGAGTTTAAAGTCTGTTTAATTAGCATGGGTGTTGATTGGAATCAGGTGTGTTAAATCAAAAGTCCATTTTTTCTAGGGTGTGTTGCATTGTGGGATGCAGATTCTGGTGCTGAATCTAAATGACACTAAAGCTGGGCTCACACTGTGCGATTTTGGCCACGATTTGGGCCACGATTTGGTCGTCTGAGACAAATTTTAAAATCCTAAAAGATTCCTATAATCCTAGGCAAAAATCTGTAGCCTTTGATCTCTGGTGCGACGTGTTCACCGACAGCCGATTAATGGCCGTCGCGATCAGTTTTTTTGTACGATGTACAACTAGCAGTGTCAGAAGGTTTCAGAAACTTTCCTGCAATGTGACTTCTCCTATGATGGAAAAAAAAAAAAAAAAAAAGGTACGGCGCAGGTGTTGTACTGTAAATATTAATTACAGTAACAACCTGGCAAATCTGCTTCCCTTAAAATACTTTAAATTCACAGGGTTGCTTTTTTACTGTGCGATAAACACAGAAATGGTTCCTGTGTGCATTGTAATGTATTAAACAGACATTGTGCAGCACGTTTTAATGACCATACTGCTACTACCTGTGATGAACAGCCCCAAACCATTTCTGGGCCTCCCACAGCACACACAAAAGCAGTTTATTTTTCACCCAGACAAATACAACCGGAATGTGCACACACTAGTTTTGCCTCCTGCGCATTAACTAAGGAATAACAGACATTTGGAAACTGGTTCCTACTAAAAAAACCAAACAAAAAACCAGCACAATTTAAATAAAATGATCCTTCTCCTCTTCGAAGCATGATGCAAACAGCACTGGTGTTGAATCACAGCTCACAATGTACAGAAGGAGCTTTCGACTAAAGGATTTGAGTCATGTGGCACTTGTGCTCAACTAACACAGATCAAGAACTGTATTTGCGGATGTCTGTGCACTGCGGTAGCATGGAATTTTGTGTCTTTCCTTTTTATTTTTTTTTAAATTCAAGGTATTTGAGTAGGAGCAGGAAAAAAGCTGGTGCTCTATGTGACCTGTAGCTTACTGAGACTAACAGCCTTTGAAATGTGCAATATACTGAGAATGCATGTCTAAAAAATGCCTCTCTCACACACAAACACACACACAAAGTTATAGAACAAGAGAGGGGGAATTGAGTTCTACAAATATGGTTCAGTATCTTGGAGTCTGCATTACGAAGTGTAAGATATACAAGGCATTTTGCCGCATACCGAGAACATTCACACTGACAAAAACACCACACACAAACACATAAGAGATTTGGTGTACCTTTAGAACTTATCTTCACAAAGATTATAGTTCATTTTACAACACTGGCTGGATGCAAATAAATAAATAAATGGAGCTGAACTGAAACACACTATCAGCTTTAAGTTTAAACCACAATACCACAGTAAAATGTACAAACTCTGTATTACTCTATATATTATTTCTGGTTCCCATTTCTAACTTTCTTATCTACAAATAACAAATCTTTTTCTTTTTCAAGGTCATTACAGGAAACTACAGTGTGTATGAGAGAAAGGAGAAAATAAGTACACAGTACACTCTTTTCTAGATTACAAGGATTCAGCAGTTGTTTGTTTATTAACACAGCATGTTTTAATGTTTAATGCTTTAGTATCTATCTATCTATCTATCTATCTATCTATCTATCTATCTATCTATCTGTGTCTGTCTGTCTGTCTGTCTGTCTAC
>JAOTRN010000001.1:24115961-24126946 GCA_028566695.1 Bagroides melapterus
CTTATAATGTTGCCGGACAAACCCTTCAGGTAACCCTTAAAGCTTCCTAACCTCTTTTTTGTCTTCTGTCCACCTGAATTTTTGACCCTTCTGAATTGCCTGAACCAGAGAATTGACTCTGAAATTAATGACAAAACTGTGGTTAGTGGGCCAGGAAGAACTTAATGTAAAATCATTTCACAAAATGTGGAAATATTAAGTTATCTGATGAATTGCAAAAAAAAAAGAAAAAAATGTTCTATGATCTAATGGACATATTTCAGACAGGACAAACAGGGCTGCTTATACATCACCGTAAATCTCTTTCAAGGCATTTTAATGTAGAATTTTTTTTTTTTTTTTAAATCATTACTAATGAGATTTACTGCTACATTTTTGCCATCCTTTTAAAGTGAATAAGGAGCTTCTTAAACAAGATACTTTAAATCTTTAGATGGCACATTTGCTCCAATCACTCGGTGAGCTATGAGCCAGCCTGTTCCAGTGCGAACCTTTACAGAGCCGCAAATGTGAATTTCGCATAATAATGAAGAATCGCAATAATCTCAAATCTTTTCTCGTATCAGATAGCCGAAGGGCAAGAGGCGGGACGCAAGTGCAGAAAACTGTTGGCTTGCTGTAATCATAATAAGATAATCTTCTTTTCTGTGGCGATGAACCGCCGTTGTTCACGTCAGTAAAATTTACTGTTACAAGTATTGACAAAAAACAGATAGCTGCATTTGTAAGGAAATACAAAAAATTCGCCTTTTTTTTTTCCTTTTTTTTTTTTTTTAGATTAAAGAGAACACATTTCCGCTGTTTGGAATGAACCTTTTTTTTCTATGACTGATATTTCACTGGTCACTAAAAGCACTGTAGTTATAAAAAAAAAATGGCTCTGAGGACACGTACATCTGAAAAGTCAGAGGACTATAATGTGGAGCATAAAAAAAAATAAAATAAAAAAAAAAGTAAAGTAAAAGTGCCTCTATGCTGTTTTGCCTTCCTCTTTGACTCACTTTGGCTCATTGTTTTGGTCTGGCTGAGAGTTTTTATGAAACAGCTCCCCTGGGTGTGAGTGTATTTGGTGGAGTGAGAGGAAATCTATGGTCTTTCACAAATGCATGCCCTGAGGCTCTATAAGGTGGAGAACTCTGCCGCAGACGGGTTATGCCAAATCACATTTCACTTTCATGGTGGGGTAAAAAAAAAAAAAAAGACGTACATGAACAATTCTAAGATCACCAGCCTTTTGTCTAGCGATATTCTTTAACGTGAGCGCATTTTGAAACTCACCAAAGACAGATAAATTCTGAATCCGTAACATTAACCTGGAAAATCAACATAGAGAATACTCTTAAATATTCTTCAGAAATGACTTTGCTTAATTTACAAGAGCAATGGTATTAAAACTAAGATTTATGAAGGTCCAGATAAAAGTCCTTGCACATTCAGGTCTGGATTAACAACCAACAAAATGAATATTGACAACAGTTACCTTTTAATGCTTAACCATTAGTGATTAGTTCTTGGCTATAAATAAGGCAGTTTAACATGACATTTGTAGCGGTGCTTCACATTAAAACTGAGCAGCTCCATGGAATATGCAGAGAAAACCGTCAGGGTTAACAGTCGATGGAGGATGCAAGTGATGATTGATATAGTAAAAAAATACAGTAAAACTAAACAGAAGACGCAAGGCAAAACGTGCACACTAGGAAGGCTACGGCACGTAATAACACGGACACGTGTAACAGACAAAACGGAAAAACACCCAAATAAAGAACATGGAGTAAACAGACAAGGGGAACTAGTGACAAAGGGAACAGAAGAACACATGACTAGAAACCATGACCGTTAGTATGAAACCGTAAGAACATGAGACATACACAAGGCAAAGGGAAGCAAGACAAGAACAAGACGCAAAAACAAATTACAAAATAAAAGACGTGACAAAACATGAAACACAACCCAAACTCTGTTACACACAACAACAGAAAAAAAATAATAAAAAATTCAATTAGGGGTGCTAATGTGGAGTAACTTGAACCATGTTTGAGCAATCAGTGGGACATGTGACATGGTCATGTGACATTCTGGAGCTGATAGTCATATCAGCATATGACGTACTACATTATTTGTGTTTTCATTGCACTATGATATTTTCACGCTCTTTTCTAATCCTTTGTAACCCAAGCAGTGTAGTCCAATCGAATACAAAGTCCGTAATAATATAATAGAGCAGCTTTCTTGAATTTTGGATAGCTAGTTTATGGATAGCTTCATATGGATAGCTTCATAAACTAGAGTGCAAAATTTCATCAGAACAATTCTAGAACAAAGAAGGAGACCAAATCAAATTTGCTTATGCTTTAGATGACCCTACGCTATAACAAACCTCCCTAATTTTTTAAAACCCGTCTGCTCTCTCTTCACACCTAACTAATGGGCTGTATCACACTCACCTCTGACTAATTCCAGTGTCACCCCGCTGACGCACTTTCGCTGTCGACTACCAGGCATCAAAACATTTCACAGAATCCAAATGTTCTGTGCAAAACTGAGTCAAGCGTTCATGATCCGTCATTAATTAATTAATCATAACGGGGAACTTCGGGGGCATGAAAGTTAAATCTGTGCGGTACGGTGTATCCATACACAAGTTAAACTGTCATCCTTGTATTTTACGTGGATGAATTATAGCATGCTGCCAAATAATATATAAGTCAAATAATATACTGCCGGTAGTGCAGTACTGCCATTAGGGTGGGTGAGTATAAATTTCCCACATGACAGGGTTACAGCTTTCTGAGGAATGTGTTTTAATTCAGTTTCACAACAGGCGAGACAAGTTTGTTCTCTCAGAACTCTCAGAGAACTCACACTGAACTTCACTAGAGTGAAAAAGAACTCACAGATGCTTTCATGTAGCTTGTTTTATACAACTGAGCAATTGAGGGTTAAATACCTCGCTCAGGGACCCATCAGTGTCATTTAGTGGACCTGGGATTTGAACACACAACCTTTTAATCAGTAATCCGACACCTTAAATACTAATCTACCACATCATCCCTCCAAAACAAGAATGAGTTCCCTAACTGCCTCATTCTATAATCATTCACTTTCAGTAAGTGATAAATTCTGGTTAGGGTTCCGGAGGATCTGGAGTCTGTTCCAGGATCACAGGGTGTCAGGCAGAACAGCCTATCACAGAACCCCATGCAAGTACATGTTCACACCTAGGGTAATCAATCAACCCACAAGGGGTGTTTTCAGGAAATGAAAGAAATCGAAGAACATGCATTAAAAAGAAAAAAAGAAATGAATAGCTACCCACTAGCAAGCAAGCTATGTAAGACAATGCACCTCTCTACATCAAATGAAGCAAATAGATCATTTATTTTTAAAGATTTTTGTACATATTTACTCACCTCATCTATAGAGATCTGAAAAATCTAATAATTGATGTCCAAAATGTTTTCAAACCTACCCATATTACACCGCATCAGGATACGCCCAAAGGTTACAGATGAATTATAAATATAACTAAATATTTACAGCAAAAGATAAAACCATGAAAACATAACATATGCTCATTAATTTCAACATTAAACTGTATATGATTATTCATTTTCAGGTGTAGTCTTGTGGAAAGACAGTCTGCTGTCACCGTCAAGAGAAAAGTCCGGATGTTCGAATTCCGATGATCATTCAGGATGAACCAGCCTTCATCGTGGTCTCACTGATTTATTGAACCAGGATTAAAACATTCCTCTAAATCATCGTCGTAGTCGGATATTTCGGACCGACAAATCTCCACCGTCATCAAAACACCACCTTACGGCTGTATCTTCACTAAGAATGGTGTTCGTTCGTAAGGAACGGATGTAGAGACTTCCAGACTCATAGAATCTATACAACGATCTACTGCAGCTGTTCTGAACGTACTCTCAAAGCTCGATACCTCACTAAGACCCTTCATGTTGAAGCAATGTTATTGTTTTGTTGTTGTTTTTTTTACTAATTTGTTTTTGCAGTCAAGGGCAATTTCTTTCTTGTATCTGTCTTTACTACAAACCTCAATGAGCTGGAGTGGCCATTCAGCAATTCTAACACAGTTCAATCCAGACTCAATCCAATTTGCGCTATAGAACTATAAATGGGATTCTGTATTTTGTACGGGACAATGACATGCAAATCCATGTAATCAGTCCGTTTCACGTGTTACACAACAGTAGCACAAAAAATCATGCAATGCAAATTCAGCGGGCCACTTTCTTTTCGGAAGATTTACATAATCTCATGTATCTCTAATTTAATTAGCATTGAAACCTCTTCTTAGCTAAAGTAAGTTCGAATGCTTGAAAAAAGAAAATTCCATGTTGTGACCTCTTTGGAAGAGCTTAGTGGGAGTCAGTAGCATTTATTGTTTTTTTTTGTTTTTTTTTGAAAGCCTATTTTTATTCACTTAATTATTACATCCCTGAGCAACAAAAGATGTCCTTGGTATATATAACAATTCAAATGTTGTGTTGGTCTTTATTTGTAGTACGGTAAAGTGCCTTGCTTGAGTGTTTAACCCACTTGAACTCTTACACATTTTGTAGTGTTTCAACCTGATTTTGCACATTTCCACATGAAGTGCAGCAATAGCAATAATTTATGTTTTACAGCTATATTTAAAAAAAAAAAGCTTAATTAAATGGACCAAAGCAGACATTTTTGGTGTCCAATATTTGGTAGAAAAACTTTTGGCTGTCATGTATACCTGCAAGGCTTCTTGGGTTTGTCTCTATCAGCTTTGCATATCTACATAAATGATATTCTCCCTCATACATCTTGGCAAAAGGTCTGAAGCTCAGTCAGATTGGGATGGTGAACACTGGTGAACAGAGATTTTGCTCTGCAACAGATGCTAAGCTTTGCTACATATTTACGGCTATTTAAAGACATTTTGATTCTTGGTTTTGAACCTATTGCAAATTCACGGTGCAAAATTCTCATTTTGATGAACTGTTTGGAATCTTGCAAGCTAAATTGTTCTTATCCACTTCATTATGATATTTTGTGTATTCATAACATATAATCCAAATTATTCAATTTCAGTTTAAAAGTCTGTTGTTCACTCGCTCTGAATACACATACAGACACACCATGGTCATTGATCAGTACTGACTTGGGATAGTCGTCATCACGCGTCTCAACCAATGAGAGCATTTGGGGGTGGGGCTAAGACTGCTGCAGCACTCACACGAACAGGAACAGAAAAGAACTAGCGGGACATTAAAATAGAGAAAGATACCGAACTCTTAAATGGACATTTTCATTTTAAATCTCTTCCACATGGTGAAGTTGATAGAAACAAAGTTATTTGTAAACACTACAAAGTTGAATTTTCTCACCGGAGAACTTCATTAATGTTTAAGTTGAGATTTAAAAGAAATATTGTAACTCTTACTATGTAAAGTGAAAAGTGCTGTAAAAAAAACAACACTTTATTTGTTTTAACTGTTTACAAACTAAATGTTACTGTACTTTTGTTCATATGGCAGTACTTTTAAAATAAAAGTCCACAATACACTGCTTTTGAATTCTTTATTGAATTTTGTGCATAACCGTGTGATTAATCGCAGTTAAAAACTTGACATGTTGTCCAGCACTAAATAATATATTTATAATAATATATTCATGAGTAATTGTTACTCATAGCTTAATAAAATCGGGCAGCTAATATGGTAATATAACGGCTGTTCATTTTGTGATCTCAGCGTGTTCTTGTGAAAGGGTTAGTCGAGCCTGACTAACTCTTATACTTCTCCTAACAACTGGCACACGACGGCTGAAACGCCGCTAGGATCTAATGGTAGTTTTTATCGCTGTATAATTTAATGTTTTGCATAACACTCTAAAGCAATGATAATTTGATCTTAGACCAAGTATCATACTAGCATCGCAGACCGTTGTGGGAAAATCTAACTTCAATATGCTTTGTGTTTATCCAAATAAATCATATAAGTCTAGACTGCACCAGGTGGGGGTTTTGTTAGGATTTTGAAATAGGTGCCTTAAATAAATGGATGTTCATGATGAAGCACACTCCACCTGTGCTTTCTACTGCTCTCTCAGCTGTGAGCGCAACTCTCACTGAAGCGTATTTGGGTCATGCAGTTCTGCAATGGCTAAGCACCAGGACTTCATAACTCTAGAAAGAAATGAAGCTAGGGACACAGCTGTGGTTAATAAGCGGCAGCTTCGGCGTCGAGATGCTATTGTGATATTGTTATCCCTAGCTCTTGTTCTTTTAACCATCCACTTTCACAGGCAGCCATTTTTGGCTCGGAATTAGTTTCTGTGTTACTTTACTCTGTCTGTCCGGGCTTAAAAATTAGATCAGGGACATTAACATGCTAATGGTCAGTTTTCCAGGCACTGGCTAAGCTTAATATGGAAAAAAAAGAAATAGGGTTTCCAGTTTATAATTCCCAGGGTGATCCTGTATAATATTAGGCTTAAACTGTGTTCAGATAATCTGAGTTGTGGTTTAGAACCACTCTGCGTATGAGATCAGTGGAGAAAATAGCATGAACCGAGTCAATTTGTGCACCACGGTACTTCTTAGCTCGTTCGCTTATTTATTTACTTATTCTGACATTAATTACATGGCCTGTTTTAGCAGCTGACAAGAAGCAGCCAGGCTCTGATCACAAATCTGTGTCATTTTACACTGAATACTAAATATGACCGGCAGCGCATTACTTGTGTCGTTATTCCATTCCAGAAAGATCCACACTAATGTAGAAAGATTTATTCTCGGTCCAGCAAAAGCATACGCTTTAAAAATGTAAGGCCAGGACCTGTCGGCTCGTCTGCACTGATATATTCCTTCGTGAAGGGTAAATGCTGGCTTTAATTACCAGAACTGAATCTAATTATAGATTAACATTGTGATGAATTCTGCAAACGAAGAAGTACACTTTGGCTAAATTCCAGCTATGTCTCCATGTTGATACCCATCGGTCTTACTTATAGAGGCAATGAATCGGCACAACGCAATCAGGAAACAGGCGGGAAGCAAACAGGCTCGCGGAAGGAAGCGCAAAGGGAGCGGCGTAACCCACAGAAGTCTGACGATGAGGTGAAGGAGATCACATAGTGTGAATAATTTATATTTAAAATAAATTATTCAGGCTATAAAAGTCATTCGTGTCATCGGATTAGGTGGAAAGTGATATACGGTTTCATTGCAACGATGATATCTCGGTGTATTATAATGAATGTTGTAGGTTGATTGTATCATTACAGGCTGTTGGCTCTAACAGTTGGCTCAGGAGTCTCTCCTGGATGGTGCAATCACATTTAGTCAACCTGTTCAACGGAGATGGACGAGCAGTGACGTTGTCTTGTGTTGGTGTGAGGCTGTGCTTATTAACTGTCATTTCCTGACCTCAATGATTCATGCAGGGCGCCAAACCTTCATCTTTAAAAAGCTAGCTTTTCTTGATTATATATATCCAATGCTACAGTCGGAGCTATATATTGTTATTGATTTTTTTTTTTTTTTTTTGATGTGTTTATTATTTCTGTTCATTTATAATGCTGTAGATACCTTTGGATCATGAGTTATTCATGAGCTTGGATCCTTCTTGTAAGTTTATTATTATTTTATGTCCATAATGCGATTTTCACTGGAGAGAGAGAGACAGAGAGAGAGAGAAACAGAGAGAGAGAGAGAGAGTTTAGTCATTTATGTCTGACTCTTAATTCAGCGGATAAAAAATTAAGAAAATTTCGTCAGGAAATTATTATACTGAAGCTACAGTATAATCATAGGTACTGTCTTGTGTTCATCCCAGGCCTCACATTATTCACAGTATACTCATAAATCACGTCGTTAATACTGTTTGACTTTATAGTAGAAGAGTAAAAATGAAAAATCTCAGTTTCTGGTGTAACCTAGTACATTATGGACTCGTTCGAATGGTGTTCATTATGTTTGCTTGTTCATTAGGAATCTGTAGTAAATCTACATACATTTCTTTAAAGCTGCTTTGTGAATTAACTTTAAAAGTATTATACAAATAGAATTGAACTGAGTTGATCTATGTATTTGGAATAGCCTTGTATACATTTTTAGAAAGAATATCTACTACTATGGATCAAGAGGATAAAAAAAACAAAGAAAACTAAACCTTCCTCATTTAACCCTAAACACACGGTACTATAAAACTCATGCCTTGGCTGCCTGTAACGCAACTCTATATACTTATTCAACATAGTCGCATGGTTCACACAATCCAACTCTTATTAAAAACAAAAGCTTTCCTTACATTTTGTTCACATTATAGCAAGCAGCAAAATGTCAACGAAAAAAGTAAAATATATTTGCTTCTGAAATGCAACTTTTGGTATTCAGTGAGAAAAAATTGTTGTTTAATTTTGAATGTTGTGTACTAAGCTTTGTACTAGCTTCACTGGAAAATTAGTAAAGCAAGCTTAACCTATACTGTTTTTATACGTATTTAATGCACAGGAAATAAAAACAAAAAAGTGGGGACCTGAAGAAACGTCGCACCACATGCGTCATTGGATTGGCGTGAGCGTCAAATTTTTTGAATTGTATATAATTTGCATAAATGAAAAATGTTCACCAATATCACCTGCTATGTTGTAAGTTTATCACTTTTTGTTATTAGGTAAACACTGATATTTTCACTTGCTTTGAGTTACTTTGAGATCAGGTTAAGAACAAAGGTCTTGTGAGTATCAACATTTCCTCCTCGACTGGAACGCAAACCTGCAGCCATGCTGGTCTTTTTTACGGAGACGCTTGGACACCCCTGACTTAGCTTCTGTTTATCTACATTCTCAAATATATCTACAGCCGCACAACCCGACTGCAGCTAACACTTCCAATTTGTTGAATTTGCACGTGTTGCCCTCTATCTTTGTCCTTTGTTTTGCAGAGTATGCTTCATCTTTTCCACTCAAATAGCTTTATCCCACCTCACTCTCTTCCAATCTGGTTGGGTCATTTGTTTTGCTGTGGGGAAGCATGAAATGAGAGGCCTTTGCAGGAGATGCCAATACATCTAATCCCTCTCTCCCCTCCTTCTTTGAAGGCAGGCGTCGGACAGATGATTTTTCTCACCTGACAAATGGCCTCAATCCAGACGGCAGCTCTCTCTCAGATTGAGTAGCTTACACTGTGTATGCAGACGTACAAAGAGCCGTGGCGGCACAAATCATTTGCAAAGAGGTGTGTGCTTTGGTGTGTGGGGCAGCCGTGGCCCTGATTGTGTTTTTTTTTTTGCATCATTGCTAGGGACAGGATGGCGTAGTGGTACGGCGGGTAGCGTTGCGACCTCTCGACTCTCCAAATGCCAAATCATTTTGATCCTGAGCTTGTCTATGAGCTTGTTCTCTGGGTTCTTCCCGCTTTAAAAAAAACCTTGAGAAGAATTGTACTAGCTATGCAATAACCGAAGACGAACGAATTGCTAGAGCTGTTGAAATTTTACCAAAATGTATTCCACGCTATAAGACTTTATTTTACGTACATCATCTTGTTTTTTGTAGGATTTTCTACATCTTCACCTATACTTAACTGCTCCGACTGTGACAAATGGTTGTGGTGGCCTTAAGACCCAGGGAATTTAAAAAAAAAAAAAAAAAGGGGGGGGGTTGTGTGTGACGGGGACAGGAAGAGACGTTTCTTTCTCCTTCTCTGTCATTGCGACAAGGGTGATGAAACGAGAGGTGGGAGCTGCTCATGTTATTTCATCCTTCAGGGCTCCATGGTCAGCTGCTCTTCGCCGGCCGGCGGATTTGGAGTTTTGACACGACACGTATGTGTCGCTGGTTAACATGGTTACCGATCCTTGTGCGATCTGAACCTCTAACCTTTCCGTTTGACCCTTTTGAGAGTCAAGATGAAAGTGAAGCACCAAATGGCACTGCTGCTTTGTTATCTAAGATGAAGCGTTACACGCCGTCCGCAGCTGAAGGATGGGTACGGGAAGTCGGTGAGGAGAACGTGATCAAACAAAAAGTATAAGCAATTAAGCAACTAAGCAACTTGGGGAACTGCAATTTTGTACAGTGTACGTGTAATGGCAGCGACAGGAAGCCGGAATCTAATACCTATCAGTACCTTCACAATGAAACGATAAGGATTGAACGATGTATTACATCATAATGGCATAATAAGAATTATCTGTAAACCAGGCACTGTTAAGCTGATATACATCTGTGATAGAAAGAAATCTGCCCCTGCCTCGTCACCGGTGCTGATCTTACACTTATTTCCACACAAATCCAAATCGCATGTGGATATCGAAAAATCCTTGAGAATTTAGAGTTTGTTTCAGGAACCTGGTACGTTTTCTCATTTCGGTTCATTTAGACGACGACGAAGCTGATAATCAAGCTCTGATCTGCACCAGAACAATGGGTCTGAGAGCTGAATCGTGTGATGTCGGCCTGATTGTAAATGAACTCCGGAGCGGTCTCGCTTGTGCTGAGAAAGCAATCTGACCCAACCATATTAAAATGACATATAATGCCTCTTCTTTGAAACCAGTGATATAAAACAATACTGTGCCGGTGAGACCAAGATTCCTTCTCAAAGTATTAAACCGTAACGATTTCAGCTAAAAAGAAGAAACCACAATACGCTTGCAGAGCTGTTGATTATCCGTCTCACCGAATGAGCGTTATGAGCGGGACCTTGGGAACGTGAACGGCTTTCTCACGTGTGACCGGCATAGACAAATTTTGATCTGCTTTTGAATTTTGTGGGATGAAAGTGAACAAAAATGAGAAAATGTATTACGGTCTGAAAAAAGCCCATACACTGATGTCTTTTTATCTCTGAAAGATAGAGACACCAACTTTATACCTCCGCGTAAAGGCTATTTCATACTGACTTAAAGAAGACGTGTTTTACTTGTTTAACCCTTGTGAGGATCTATCTATCTATCTATCTATCTATCTATCTATCTATC
>JAOTRN010000001.1:24133255-24144578 GCA_028566695.1 Bagroides melapterus
ATTCTTGATCTTTGTTGGTGGCGTTCAGGGGAATATGTGCGGAATCTTTAAAAGTTTCTCCCATTTCACTTTTAGTCGAACTTTAGTTTAGTTGAACAGAGGATATCAAATAGTTTCAGGACGTGAAGGGTTTTCCCAGGCCGTCATACGATTTCCGTCATTGTGCGTGTCGTTACGTCCTCGTGCCTTCTCGAAAGTAAATAATAGCTGTGTATCTTAACAACCAGTCATGTCCCAGTGGGTTATTTTCATGACTCGGTACTCATCAAGGGTCTCAAGGCGGTTTCTTACGTGACAGTCATTTGAGGCGTTGTGCCAACTCGTAACACATCTCATCATTACTGCCTAAGTGATTAGGCTGTCATGAAATAAATACATTATTCATCAAACAGAGACTGAAAAGACAGCCCTAGATCTTGTCCTCTAGTCTGAAGAGAGATCTGATGTTACTTTACAAGAATCAAGACAGACCAACACAGCTCGGAGTGATAGTCAGGATGTTCGAGTTCATGCTTGTGGCGTCTGGACTAAAAAAAACAAACAAAAACAAAAACAAAAAAAAAAACGCTGAGAATATAATTGTCATTTCTTTCATTTCTTTCGTTAATGATTGGTAATTATAAAATAAATGAATTCATTTGTCAGCTTGTGCACAAATAGCTGTGATTAAAGTGCAGCACGAAATAAGATTTGAATCATTTAAATCAATTTAATGTTTTTTTTTATTTCTGAGACACTGGTGTCAGCTATTATATATATAAAAAAATATATTTATTTTTGATATAACTGCAAAACACAATCGTATAACAGTGCTTTCAGGGCAACTTTCAGAGGAATTAGCAGCCGGTTCAAGCAGCAGCAGTACAGTGTGTTTTTTTGTTTTTGTTTTTGTTTTGTTTTTTTTTTTGGGGGTAATTAAGATGTCATCAACATATCATTTACATATGTTAGATATTGGCATTGGCATGTCATTTTCATATAGGGATGCTGTTCAATCTTCCTGTACAGTATTGTAGTATTTCATCTATCCATCAGATTTCCTGAGGGAAATCCCAGGGGACTTCGAGCACAAAATGGGAGACACACTGGATGGATCACACACACACACACACACCAACCCAAGCACAATCTGCATGTATACAATGCCTCAGAAGAAGGAGAAGCCACTGACGCACAAGAAGGAGCAGGAATTAAATCTCCAACCTTGGAGGTGCAAAACAAATCTGCTAACCACCAAGCTACAGTGTGGACTGTATATCACTAATAGAAATATGTCACTGGTGTAATGACCGGCGCTTATGATACAATCGATGATTAATAACCCTTGTGACATAAAGAAATGAAACCGACTTAAAGGTCAAGAGTATTAATAACAGTAGAGTCAGAATACAATTCCAAATAGAGCACGTAAATGGCTCAATATACAGTACAATCACCATATTTTAACAACGACCCTCTTTTATTAGCTGTCTAAACTCGAATACATTACAAATTACGTATCTGTATCTGTGTTTATATTTAAAGCGGAGTGGGCGTGGCCTAAAGATTTCAGCACGGTCAGTATGATAGATGAATTCTGGAATTCCTTCAACCTCAGCTAACTCACTTGAATTCATTATTGGCCTGAAATTCAGATTTTTTATTTTATTTATTTATTTATTTATTTTTATTTATTTATTGTTGGTACTGGTCCATGCTCATTTTTTTAACGAATGCATTTGCCTGCCATAATGCAAACAAAATCTTTAAAATTAATTTAAAGTTCCAACGCTACACCTTGACTCTCAAAACAACTCTCAGAAAACAAAGAAATTTTTAAAAAAAAGTGTGCCCCATTCATATTTTCATATCATAGCTTAATATCCGTGATACACAGATTCATAGATGCACAGATACATACATGCTGGATATAAATAATAAACAGTATGTATGCGATATAGGAATCTTAACAAGGTTTTCAGAAGATCTGCAAGATTTCCCATAGAACATATTGCAGCACTAGCCTAAGAAATCCAGCATTGATTTCTAGTGATAACACACAGAAATAGTCAATTTTGTGGATGAGGATGAGGATGAGGACACTGCAGCAATGTTGTCATCATTTTAAAGCAGATGGGATGAGACACGTAAAAAAAAAAACACACAATTTCTTAGTACTTAATTGCATTAATTTCAGGGTGAGACAATTGTATATTCACATCCGTTCAAAAAAAAAAAAAGCCACCCATGAGTCTGTTATTATGTGTTATTATGGATCTTCTATAGAAAGCAGAATCAGTAGCTTTCTAATTTGCGTGCATACTGAAGACCTTGAACATGACTGTTAATTTATAAAACCTTACATATAAGGCGCCTTTGCTTTGGGAGACATATCAGAGGACGGCATAGAAAACAACACTTACTCCTCGTGTACTAATGAGGCATATTAAGTGTTGGTAAAAATCTTCCAGCGAGCAAAGCCACAAATAATATGGTGATTAACCTAGAGTAGAAGCTGAGATTAAATGGTGGTTTAAATTGACAGCCTTTAAATCAAAACCAGACAGTCTAATAAAAAAATAAAAAAAAAAAAGTCTGTGTGCTGTGTTTATTAGACCTCCCTCTACAGTGTCTAGGCCTCTGACATATACGTGCCGTACTTTCTTCTAGTTTGATTTAGACCACCCGGAGATTTGGCAATGAACCACAATAAGTTTCTAGGAAAAGTAAGATACACATTTAAGCTTTTTTTTTTTTGCTCTACTCACACGAAGCTGGTTCACATGATTGCTGGCAGTGAAATAACCATAGGGGTGTCTGGAAAATGGTCTGTCTTATTAAATCCCATGACAACTAAAATGGGTTCATATCTAATATTTGTCATGATGTTAAGATCTATGAGTCACCATAGGGCAGAGCATTAAGGCTAGTTCGGGTATATTGAGATAAATAAAACTGTATAGAAAGCATCCTCGATACAAAAATCATATACAGAAGCAAATACAGATACAAATAAGAATCATGCTTTAGTTCTTTTTTTGTTTTTTTTGTTTTTTTCATCTGATTGAGAATAGATGTGCATCAGTATCGGGATTCGAAAATATCTTCACGTAAGCGGGAGATTTTTTTCTTTCAGCAAAGCAAACCACAAAGAAAAATCACATTCATGAACATGTATTTATTCAGGTCATGCATTCCTCCTGTGGAAGTTTAAATTAAGGCTAAAGATTGCTTTATATTTTCAACCAGGTAAATTAGTTAGACAATGTCGTGGACAGGTGCAAAAAAATAAAAAATAAAATTGTGCAAGCAGGATTAAAGAATCCTATAACTGAGACCGATTGTGAACTGAGTGATGTAGCTGAGCTTGAGAAACCGTCAGAGCCAGAATTCACACACCATGCTGACAGAGCTGATGTTAATACCTCAGGGTATTTTTTTTCCAAAGTGTCTTCCAGTATTTTAGGGACATGGATGTAAAAAGAAAAAAAAAGAATAAATAATAATAATAAAAAAAAAAACGTTCAGGTTTAGGACATACTAGAGTGCTTTGGGGCCTTGTTTAAAAGAATAAAAAAAACTAAAAAGATTTAACAATTAAAAAAAATCTTTCTTATATTTTATTAAAAGAAAAAAATCAGGAAAAAAGACCTAATATTTGATTTTATGACAAAATGTTTCAAGAATAAATTCCTAGTACTGAACAGCATAAAAACGAGAACGAATCCTGAAGGAGCGAAACTCCAGCCGTCTTCGTGTTGTGCCCTCAATGTATCACGGCATATGAACTTATACAATAAACTTCATATTCCATAACACACTCAGTGCTCAGTGGCTGGACTGAGTGCTCTGAGGTTACTGTACATTACAGATATAACCCTCGATAGCCACGGCTAACGATTTCTCCTTCAACAAGAGAACGTTTCCTCTGTGATATAAGAATTTCTATTTTTAAAATCATTTCAAAGTTTGGCGCTGATGAACCAAAAAAGTATCACCTTCTTTGTAAAAATAATATTAAAGTAGAACTTCAAATCACTTCAATTTTATTCGTATAGCGCATTTAACAATGGACATTATCACAAAGCAGCTTTAAAGAAATATATCAAGTCACAACAGAAATGAGAAATGAGAAATTAATTGATCTCCGATACGGAATAAGAGCTGATGGTGACAAAGAAAAACTCCCTGAGATGATATGAGGAAAAAACCAGGAGAGAAACCAGAATTAAAAAAGGAACCTCATCAGTCTTAATGAACATTCCTCTGATTTCATTTGATCACAGTATTAAGAATTTCTCATCCAAATATCATGAGGTTTTATTGAAATATTAGGAATTCGTTGTAAAATTATTGTCATCAGATATTTTGATATTTTTCTCAATATACCGTAAACCATTCATTCTCGAAAGTTTTTTTTTTCTTAATTTTTAAACTGTGACCCTAAACCACATCTATTATGAGGTTAAATCTATATACAGAATCAGATATTTGGATCCGGCTAGTGCTGTTGTTAGCAGTATAACCCTACTTTACAATGCAAACATCAATAAAGTTCATGCTCTTAATGAGCAATAACGATGTAGAATGCCATTTTTAGCATACTAATAAGGTGCAAAATGTTATGCTTGTGCAACCATTGTAATTAGGCTGCCCTTGAAATTCCACAAAGCGAACAACATGGTTGTGTGGCTCTCAGGCAAACATCTTTAAAGCATCAATCTCCTTAAAGCCAAACCCTAGTCATTTCCTCCTGAGACATTTCCACATTGGCATTTGACTGCCTAATGATCTGTAAAGGCATTTGCTTTGTTAGCATAAAACAACAAACCGCCGCTCTAACACTTGAATAATGTTTACCCAACGGATCTAATGATTACAAACGTGAACAAAGCTATAGGTCTTTAACTGGTGAGGCATCAAGTCATCAAGTGGAAATCATTTTTCTGGATGAAAATCACAAACCTCTCCTGAACGCATGTCATTTCTAAATTTCCATACGCTGATCTTTATTTAAACTTTAGAAAGAAAAAAAACAACGATGTCGAATAACACTCTAGCTTTGGAATATTCATTTCCCAAAAACAAAGGAAATGATATCAAGGAAAAATTAGGCACGCTTAAGACAGAGGAATCTAAGTCCTGCAGAAGAAGCTAGTGTAAGTCTTGAAGGCTCGAAGACAAGCCTGCAGCAGCAAGCGTCTGCTGTCGATCTCACTGATTTAAGATGTATACCGGAACGTTTCCAGCTGCATGGCATAGTCCACTGGCCCTTGGCACTTACACTGTACAGGGGGGCATTGATACAGCAGCACAGGAACTCCAAAACTCTCTCTACAATTAATCAGCATGGCTTCCCGGTCTCTATGTGCACACTGCGCTATGAAATGCTGCAGCACAGCAATGCAGGCAAGCATCTCCTCTGCTCTACTATTCACCTGCAACAAGCAATATTGTAAAAAAAAATATAGATCGTTTTAAAAATGTACAGAATTTTAAAAGATGACCAATTTGATAACAAAGTCCAGATATCCCGCGTTCACTCACTATTTCAAGTTAGATCATAGAGCTGCCTCGTAGGTTCCCTCTAATAAAATGAATTTGCATCGATGACACAACACCACTCCCACCAGTTCTGTGTAAACCAATTAAAGGCCGTGATTTATTTCAAACTTCAGGCGTGACGTCTCCATTTTGAGCAGCCGCAATACGTTAACAAGTGAAGTGTTCTGCTACTCCTTCCTCCCCCTCTCTTCATTTGTATGCGATCCTTGCACAGTATCTCCATTCTCTGCCACATCAGGAAACAGCTACACAGAGGCCTATTGTACCCAGCAAAGAAAATCACTCTATTTGAAACAGGATGAAAAAAAAAAAAAACGCTCTCTCTCACTTGTACACCACTAAGCGCGGCGGCCTCAGATCCCCTTGTTTCCACGGGGGTAAACATTTACTTCACTTTGCACACGAGAGGTTCAGATCCTTTGCCCACATATTTAACCAGATCAAAAGTGTATAATTCACGAGATGGCCAGAGAATATTTATTTGAACCGCAGCTGCAGGCAGAAGAGCAACGGACAGTGGATGACTAGAAATGAACGAAGCCAGTTTTATCCTAATAAACTTTTGCATTCGAATCTCTCTACACACTTGACATGAAAGCAGGAAAGCAACTGAGATACACATGCAATGGTAATACATGTCTTGGTATGCAAGAGTTGTAACCAGGACCAGACCCAGACACAGATGAGCAATCCTTAGCACCTTGGACAGCAGCAATTATTTCCAAAGATTTAAATTCACCTCTGTAAAGGGACATGCTCTCGAGCTAAACCGAATGATTGTTAATGTAATTTTGTTTCACATACAGTATATTGGACAGCTAAGCATGCTGCATTTAGCTTTATTCTCTGTCATTCTGCTGCATGTTGATTCAGGAGCCGTACTCTTGAAAGTATCGAGAACGTACGTACCTATTGATAATTCATGAAATGTGTCAGGTGTACTGCTTTAAAATTCATAATTCAGTGGTCTTTTCTGCTATTACCCAGCTGATGTAACTCAGCTGCTAAACCATTTCATCATTTTTAAAAGCGGATATTGTAGAAATGGAAACACACTAACATGTAGAACATACATTTCGAGGACCAGGAATGTTCTACATTCGTCTGTATATCATGTATAATGCATTTCTTTAGCAAAAGTTGACACACACACACACACACACACATTATGCCACAAACCCATTGCCCAATCCACACGAAGTATATTAAAAACTAAACATACTAAATTCCAAACTTTCTCCCAGTAGAGTATATTTTCCGTTTTTTCGGTTTAATGCAATGGACAAATAATTCTAGTTTACAGATTTCCTTTTTAAAATACAGCACTTATAAAAAATTCAAATCACAGAAAGCAAAGATAAAATTCTTTAAGTGCAAAGGCACTTCTGGAAGAAAAAGGATTGAAGTGAACATGAACAGTTATTGTATATCCGACTTCCAACCATAATACCAACACGACAATGTCACTGCGTGATTCGATAACCTGCTTCTGAAAAGAACACTGTCTTCCTCTGAGGAAAAAAAATATATACTTCATATAAAATAGCATTAAGCATTATTATTATACATATTCTTGCCATAACTGCTACAGTCTTTTATGTTTCAAGTAGAGGAAATAATTTAAACCTTAGAGAAAATAATATATCATCTTTAAATTGTAGATACTTTTTTCCTTACTAATTTGTACAGCTTCAGAAAGATGAAGATGAAACGGCTTAAGGGTGCATTGTCCTCTGTTCGAGTCTTGTGTGGTTTCGAAAATGGTGATGACACATTTCGATATCATTTTTTTTGTTACCATAAAGAGATAATAAAGAGTGTATGGGATATAGCTTTTACAGCTGACTCATTGCAGTGTGTTTCTCCAGAACCTCGAGGTAGTCCGGCTCCGTTTTCAGCTTTGCAGGGAGCAGCTGTTCAGCGTGCTTTCTAGGTGTCCCATACAAGACAGTTTTGTTCAGTCGCTCCCGGTTGGGATGCCCTGCAGCCTCATATGGTGGCGCTAATGGCCTTTTGGGCAGAGTGCAAAAGCTGTAACCAAAGGGAGCAGCGTTCGGCAGCTCTCTTACCCTCTCTGCTACGTTCTGGTAGAGCAGTTCAGGTTCACAGCTGCCGTGTTGGGGATTCTCATCCACACGTTCCAAAGTGCTTATTGTGTAAGTGGGACTACGACCAAACTCCTCCCTCTTGGGTTCTGGTGCTCCAAATCCCAGTTCTTTCAAGTTGCGATAGTAGACTACATGCTCATTTTCCTTCTGCACATAAATGGGGTTTGGGCACATCTGTCCAACAGCGGCAGGGATGTAGTTGTAGACATGGCCCTCTCTTTTACCTGTGCTTTGTTCTGTGTCATAGTGGCCATAATGCGCTTGGAAAGAGCTCAGATCCAAACTATTGGCAGCTGCAGTAGCTGGGACACTCTCAACTCCCTTGCGCCTCTTGAGCACAAAGACAAAGATACCAGCCCCAAAACACACTGAGAGAATGAACACAACAAGCAAGCCCAAGATGAGGACAGATAAAGGTACTTCCGGGTGTGTTTCTGCCTGTGTCTCTTCTGTAGGGGTCGCAGCAGACGATGGAGTGACTTCGGTACTAATGCTGATAACAGTTGGTGCCTTGGTAGCTGGTGCCGGAGTCTCGTCATTCTCTGTGCAGATAGCATCATTGCGTAGTGACCGCAGGAGGCGACCTGCATGCTTTGAGGGAGAGTCACATGTGATCTCATTGACAACTACACTAGTGCTGGAAAGCTCCATCCAGTTCTTGAGTGGCACAATGCCACATGTGCATTCCCATGGGTTCTCCTGGAGATCAATCTGGACAAATGCTGAGAGCTGGTCAAGCACCCCACTCACCGGCAGATGTGAGAAGTGATTGTTCCTGAGATTGAGCCTTGTTAGCATTGTGCCCCCAAACACATTGTCAGGGAGGGACCTCAGCAGGTTGTTGTTGAGAAAGAGAAGCTGCAGGTTGTGCAGTGAATTAAACGTGTTTGGCAAAATGTCCTTGATAATGTTGTACTCTAAGTAAAGGTACTGCAAGCTCTGTAGCCCAGCAAACAAGGCCTGCGATAAACTTTCAATATAGTTGCCGTTGAGGTAAAGCCTGCGCAAATTGGTCAGATTCTCAAAGGCCCCATCCTGAATGATAGCAATTCTGTTATTTCCCAGGTGGAGAAGTTCCAGGGTACTATATTCTGTCAGATCAGACCTGTATATGATCTGCAAATGGTTTCCAGTTAAATGCAACTTCTTTGGATATGACGGTTTGGGTTGCAGATCAGAGATGTTGTGAAGCTTCCTCTCTTGGCAGTTAACGTTTAGTCCACTGTCTGGGCTTTGGGATGTGCACACGCAAATACTCGGGCATGTCATAGGTACAGGGGACCTTGTCTGATAAACCATAATCGGGCCAAATACATGCTTGTCCCTGCCAGAAGTAACACGTGGAGTAGGGCGGCTCCTCATCCTGGGAGGGCGGGATGCCTTGGGTGCTCTGGTAGGCGCAAAATGTGTGCGTGATGTAGGAACTGGGACCCGATGCTGGGGATCAGGAGGTGGTGGCTGCATGGCGCGTGGTGTGGAGTCACCAGTAGTGCGCCTGGGGCAGAGGTCCTGCTTTATGAGCTGCGTAACATCTTTGCCATGTAATCGAAACGGTGTCTCACAAACAACATCGCCCACAAACACCGCAATGGTATCCAGCCAGGCCTTGAGTGGCACGAGGTCACATGTACAGTTCCATGGATTCTCCTCCAGCTGTATCTCCATAATGCCTCCTATGTGCTCCAAAACACCAGCAAATGGTAGCGTCTTCAGACGGTTTCCCCTCAAATCCAAATGTGTCAGCATCACAAATCGGAATATATTGTTAGGCAGAGAGAGCAAAAGGTTATCATTAAGTATGAGGACCTTGAGCTTGTTCAGCTTATTGAATGCACCTGCCTCTATGGCACTTATATAATTGTAATCAGCCTGCAAATACTCTAAACTTTCTAAGCCAGAAAACGTGTCTTCTTTTATAATCTCCAAATTGTTATTGTTCAGATGAAGGCGTTTGAGGTTTTTTAGGCCATTGAACGCCCCCGTTTTAATCTCCTGCAGCCCGTTATTGCCCAAATGGAGAGATGTGACGTTACCGTAATTGACGAACTCGTTGGCGTTCAGTCTTGTGAGAAAGTTCCCGTTCAGAAAAAGCTGGCTTATTTTATTCTGCGGCGGCTGAAACGAACTCACACTCGTAAATCCTTTGTTCTCGCAGTTGATGTTTAGCGCGTTCTCCTTCTCCTCGCACGGACAGCGGCTCTTACAAATGTCCTTCGAAGTTTTGCGGCTCTCCGTCCGCGAGGAGAAGCCGGTTATTGTCAACACGCTCAGCAGCAAAACGTTGTTCAACATTTTTTTTTCTGACTTACAGCATTAACGCCCAAATTCCTGGCATTAACGTGAAACTAACTGCAGATCCGAGTGAATGCATGAGTACGCCGAATAAAGCCGATGTGAAGCAGTCAGACGGTCAGAGAGGCGCGCTTGGGCGCACGGCTCTCCATCCGCCCTGCTTAAATCCCAAAAGGCGGCGCATCCATCACCGTGCACGGGTGTGCTCGCTGATCACTTAAAATAATCATTTCTGCCGTGCAAGATGAATGCAATTCCGGATTTAGGACTTGGCCATTCCTCGTAGTTTAATCTCCAGCATATCCTAGGCATTGCCGTGCTCACCGAGTCCCGCCGATTGCGCACTCGGCTTCAACCTCCAGCGGAGGGAACTGCATGCTGTTTCAAGTGAAAGACGCAAATCAGCAAAGAAGAAAACTAACTTTGCGCATGAGATACGATAGAAGATTAACTTCTCTTTAAGAGCGGGAAAAACGCATATGATTCAATAATATTATCGTCCGGAGTGCGGAGAGGTTGGAGCGGTGTCTGTCTCTGCTTTCGCACTCCTACTGAGGATAGCAGAGGGTGTGTGTGCGTGCGTGTGTGTTTGCGAGAGCGCGCGCGCGTGTGCGTGGTTGAATTTTCGTCTCTGCGTCCTCCTACATCGAAGCATTGGAATTTTAGACGTCACCGAGCGCGCGCGCACATGCACGCGCGCGCCCGCCCGCCCGCACGCACGCACACACAGCAAAGATTCTGGTGCTGCAAATTTCCAACTATATTTATAGCAATTTGAGTTATTATGCGATGTGTGATAGCATGCCTTTTGTAGCAGAGACAATAATAATAATAATAATAATAATAATAATAATAATAATAATAATAATAATACATTTATAATATTTCATTTTAATCATTATGGGTAATGTTGTAGGATTAGGAACGTGTGTTTTATTCGTTCATTCATTCATTCATTCGGTGGATTAACAAGTGTAATAGAATTTGAGGTTTGTCCATAAATTGCTCTGCGCGCATTGCACCACTAGGAGGTGGAATGAGCATCTCAAACATTCAGCAAAGCTCCTTCTCTCCTAAGCACCTTGCAGCCAAGACTCTCCTGCAGAGTTTTGTTAGATTACAGCAACAAGATGCTTCAGAAGAAGGAGAGAAAAACAAAATTGGCAAAACTGTGTATTTAAAGAGAATTACTCACCTTAGTGGTGTAATTACAAAATCCCTAAGATAGTGAAATACTACTTTACCACTGTTTATTGAGCATCATTAGCACAGACATGTTGTTTGTCATTTGTTTATTTATGAGAATTATTTTCATATTTCATTATATTTACACATATTTTATTAAATACTGTTTCACTTATTTACTGTTTCATTATATA
>JAOTRN010000001.1:24158758-24169304 GCA_028566695.1 Bagroides melapterus
GGCTTTTGTTTGGATGTTCCCAAGACTTTTGCACAGTACTGTAAATAAAACAGCTGGTAGGTTTTACTGAGCATGCTAAGACTTTTGCACAGTACTGTAACTATTGAAATAATAAGAAATCAGGAATAATAAAAAGGCCCAACTGCCCAGACCTGATCACTTACTGTTTTGTATACAAGTTTACTGTGATCTTTATAACAGACTCTTAATAATATAGTACTCTTAATAATTTCTCTCATTAGTAGACATTCTCTGTCAAACATATAGCCAAGAGAATTTTTTTGCTGGATTATCTTTGTGGTATACTGTTACTGCTCCCACCATTTTATTGTCCATCTTCACCTCCTCTGCGCTGATGACATACTCTAGAAAGGAAATGGTTGTGCAATGAAAGAGGCACTTTATGGCTTTGACAAATAATTTTCCATCAATTGTCACAGATAGCTATATCAGTATCACTGTGACACATAAATCCTTGACACAGAGCTCACTAAGACCTGTCCAGCCAAAAAGGAATACACTTCCACCTTCTTTATCATTGCGTAATTTTGGCTGCAGACAAACAGTATTGCTTATTAGCCAAAAATAACTTTATTTTGGCTAATAAGCAATGCTATATGACAGGAGCCAGAAATGACCGGCAAGGTTGTCACTTCATGACTCCAGGGCCTGGTCACTAATGTCATATTACTGCATTTGTGGAGTAAGCATTCTCATAGGTTACCTTTACAAGTTCTTTAGTTTATTGTGTCTCATAATAATACACAGGGAGGTGAATTGGTTATGTTAAAGTACCCCTCAGTGTGAATGTACGTATATGTTACTTTGAAGGGCGTATCTTGTTTGTGTTTGTTGTTTACGTGTCTGCCCCGCCCTAGCCTTATTTTCATTCCCACCTTCTGCACACCTGTCCCTTGTTGTGTCTAAATATTTACCTTTTTCTTCGAGTTGTGTTTTTGTGCCTAGGTATTTTTTCCCTAGTGTTTCCCGGTTGGTGGTGTTTTTTTGGTCAATAAATTGTGTTTTTGGTTATCGCCGCATTTGGGTCATATTTTTATCTTGGCGTTCCTGATAATGTGTTTTTAGTTCTAACTTCTTGTTCATGGCGTGTTCCTAGGATGAATTCTAGAGCTATCATGCCTCGGATAAGGATAAAGTTGTTCCCGGTGATGAACGAAAGAATTGGATGTTCATACTGTAACTGTTTACAAGTAATTTAAAGACTTCATTATACAATTTGCATATATATATATAGTTAGACATAATCAAAAGTGGGTTCCATTATGCATGGCTAACTTGTAAGCTGGCGAAATTGCCATATGAATATTCTAGTATCCCTTTCATGTGAACGAGATAAGAGTAGCAATGTTATGCATATGTGTCTAACACTTCTGTACTGAGAAGAAAGAGTTTACTGCTACTGTCACTTTCAGCTGTTCGTTGTTCCCTTCTGGTGTTTCGATATGGCAAACTTTTTGATTAATGCACATTAATGCATAAGACCCTTGATATGTTTTGATAAGATAGTGCATTACCATTTTAGGAGAATAATGCAGAACAAAAAGATACGTGTTTGAGAGGGAAGAAGCGTGAGCGCACAGTTATTCCCAGAGTTTTAACTGGCAGTGATGATATTCACAAATATGGATGAGACAAAGAAAAGGAGGTCACAGACATATATCTTTTCCACAGAATCCTTGTTGTTGGGGAGGAAATATCCAACTCTAGGCTTTGCACAGTCTCAAAATCCTGGACATCAAAGATGGAGAAACTCTCTAAGGCCACAGACGAGTCAGACAAGAACCAAGAAGGCAGCAAGCAGCCTTAAGATTGTAAATTTATAAGAATTCACATGAACCACAACAAAGTTTTGGATAGGGCTGACAGTCACTCTATTTTCTATCAATTCCAAATAAGTTCCAGTGAAATCACTGTTACAAAAGATTTTGAATTCCACTTAGAAACGAATCACATACACCAGACTATCTATCGTAACAATTTAGAACCTTAATACACAAGATCGATTTTTGGGGTTATATGACTCCTAGCTTTATTATATCGTAAGTACCGAGCTTACGCTGGTGAAATTGTTTTAATAGCACAAGTGTAAGTTCTTTACTCTTCCCTGAGCAGTTCATTTCTCATCTACTTCATTCTTTCTCATCTAATGCTCATATCATGCTTCAAATTTTCTATAACCCAAATGGAATTGCTCTTTGTAGACTTAAATACAGATAACTTATACAACATATATGTATAAATAAAGATATCTTTGCATGAACTTGAACTGTTGCAGATTTATATTGTATGCTTAAAAGGCAAAAACGTTCAAAATTATATTTTTGTTACTTCCTTTTGGTCCTAAAGGGTTTTTTTTATTAGTTTGAAAAGGTCAACCATGTTATCGAGCATTTCAATATTTATAAGAGAATGGCATTTATCACTGATCTGAACTTTAACTGGATCCCCAAATGGTGTCAGGCCATGCTGTGAAGACATAACAGAATCCACAGGGTAAACTTTATAATTGACTTTATATCATATTTCTGGCAGCTTTTTTTAACAGACTCCATGGTATCCATCATGGTGTAGTCCATGTAAATTGGGTTACTGAAGAAACTTCTCCCAAGAGGAATCTGAGGTAAATTATTATTTGTATTATATAAATACGTATTTATAGAAGTATTATATAAATATTACACAACTTTTATCAAAGATTTTGGGTAAAATTGTATAATTTGATATAATTTTAGAATCATTTTCACTTTTACACTCTACACAAAGAAATGTCTTTTCAGTACGAATGGAAAGACAAAACAGAAATGAAAAAGATCGTTATCTATACGTAACTTTCGCGGACGTACGAACCCAGGATCTCTGCCGTAGGCTCGACTGCGCAGAGTAACAAATCAGACCCAAATGCAGGATTCCAGTGCATACACCAGTTTATTAAAGACACGAGAAACAAAACTAACATTAACATAAATCCTCAACATAACCATAACATAAAACCCTAAGTAACAAACAAATCATAACCTGGACATGGCAACGTTAACAGAAACGAAAACAATGACTCACAAGAACAAGTCAGGCATATATAAGGCAAGTAATCAAGATAAACAAGGAATAGGTGACATGGTGGGAAAATAGGGCAATTAAGGGCATATCACCTCCCACATGGGAACAATAAGGTGGGCGATCAGAAAACACTGTTCAAGCTCCTGACACTATATTAGATTGGAATGTCGTTTTGGTGACATTTTTGGTGTCTACATTCATACACACACACACCTATGGGGCAGTTTAACCAATCCACATACCAGCATGCTTCTTCAGAGGTGAGACAAAACCAGAGAACTCAGGGGAGACCATAGGCAGTAACCCAAGCTCATAATCAAACCTGGGACCCAGGAGCTGAGCTAAAACTCTATGCACTGTGCCAATTCATAATAAATTTACAGATGAGAAAACACAAACAATAAAACTTCAAACAGCTACTTATTTCCACCAAACCATTGCGAGTGTAATGTCCTTTGAAATGTTTCAGGAAAATCAATAAGGGAGTTATTATATTTCATGCTGTGAAATTCCTTATTGGGGCTTTAATGGCACAACAAAGCAATCTTTTCTGGAATCTACCGTAATGCATTTCTAAGTGAAGTAATGTGCTCTAAATTTTAAGCATGTGCTTGCCAGCATTATAACAGACAAAGCAGAAAAGTATCGGTTTTATAGTAATAATCAGGACTAAAACAGAATCGCGTTAGAAAGCGACGTGCGAGAATGGACAACCTTTTTCTTGTTTTATTTCAAATAAACATGTTAATCAGTACTTTTCTCTGGTTCATTGTAAATGTTTTGCTTTATTGTACTTGTCTGTAAAAGTAATAAGGTACTTCATAAAATATGACCTTCAGGATAAAAGTAATCTAATACAATGGAAAGAAACGGGCACAAATATGTAGTTGCTCAAATGTCAGATAGAAAGAAACTAATATAACGAATATCATTTACAAGTATAAAGATAAATATACATTCGTGTGATCGAAAAAAGTTTTATTAAGAGGTCGGACTACCTTACAGAAAATGTAATCAGACATATTTTTGAAAATCCATTTATTATTGGATATAGATTATGTAGAGTTTCAGCCAAACAAGTAAATGAGTTGTTATGATGGCACTGATATAAAACTGGGATTTATATCAGCATTGCTGCAAGAGTTGTTGTTAATTAATCAACGCTTTATCAGATACGAGAGTTATTCACCTAGACCTACTGATTAGTTCGTCCGTGCGGCAAAATATGCCAGTATGATATTGTTCTCAATGATGTCATACACTACATGAGGAAATATGTGTCCAGTAAACACATTTTATCATTGTTCCTTGTATATATGTAATATTATTTTGATCAGGATTTCTCAGTTTACCACAGCATTGTATCTGTAAAGAGTTTTACACAGCAGGATCTTGCAAAAAAGCCCAGACAGCATGTCTAACTGTTCCTGCTGTTCCCTCAGATTACTAATGTTATCTGACAGGAGTTTAGTTGGACCTGATTTGGTTCTCTACTGGTGTAGCCTCAAGACTAGTCTCAAGACTGAGATGCTTTTCTTTTCCCCATGGTTATAAAGAGTGATTATTTGAGTTACTGTAACCTTCAGAAACAGGTGTGTCTATTCAAGCTTTCAGAAAATGGCGACAAAGGGATATAAAAAATAATAAACGGAAAACATAAAGGGAAAAAATCACAACTGAAAAACATGAACCGGCAAAAACAAGCATTGAAATCAAACGCGACATGCGAATGTCAATGAGGAGCAGGTGAGTAGTGACGAGAACGCCACTAATGTTCCGACAGAGCATGATTTGTGAATGTGTATACAGCAAAAGCTGTTCAAACCTAAGCCTATTTTTGAGCCTCTTACTTGAAAATTATATCCTCAATCTCAAAAACTACAAGGTGTAAATTCATTCTGGTATGTAGAATAAGAATATATATATATTTATATATATATGTCTCACCAGAATCTTACCAGATCACAGTAAGAGAAGATGGAACACAGAGTGCTCATGGTTATACCGTTGAAATCAGAATCTGGTGTCAGTTTTGTTGCGTGCGCATTGTTACGCATTTTTTTCTGTCTGTTCGTTTAACCGTTCGATGTTGGAATTGTATTGTGTTTAGGTGGAAATGTTCTTTGTAGATTTATATCTGAGCTTCTTCCCGTACTTCCCGGCTTTGTATGATTAAGAAAGGATGATTTGTTCCTTGTTAACTTCACATTTTGTTAATAATATGCTAGATGAAAATGCTGGGTTTCCGTGAAGTAGGTAAATAAGTAATAAAAATTAAAAAAAAAAAAAAAAAAGTTGCTGTAATACTCAGGAACATTGCCTGGGAGGTCTGTGTTATTTTCATACTAAACAGCATATACAGTTTTTTTTTTTAAAAACAGCATGCTTAGAGCCAAGGCGGGACCGGTGAATGCATCGCATGAACACGCCCTAATTTCTGTGTAAAGAACATTACTGACACAAAGGGCAATTATTTACAGTGCTACTTTATAATTCATAATTAACTCTCACTGGAGGAGCCTTGTGGAGGGAAACTACAGAGGATTATCCTCCAGCTTTCTTATTTCTATATTCATACATCACAGGCATAATTTGTTGTATCCTGATCATGGCTACGGATGCTATCACAGGATAACTATGACCTTTTATGGCTTCATTTTTTTTATATTAATGTAAATATACACACGATTCAAAATTTAGCTGATTGAAAGCCTCAACGCATTGGACGCGTTTGAGACGAGTTGCTATTTTCTCTGTAATATCTTCAGTTCCTCAATATATTCCATTTCAAATGTTATCAAAAGCATTTTTTATTCATTATTCAATTCCACCCACATGTAAAGAACTTTTTCCCTGAGGACAAAATACCTGTTATCGAGTGAATTCATTCATTAAACCTTTTCATGGCGGAAAAGATGCAGCTTTCTGACACCGCGTAATATTGTCAGCGATGCCTCACATTCCTTGAGCGTCATCGCATCGTTGGTGTTTATTTATGCTAAATCCAACTCGTTTTAATAGGTCAACCAAAAAAAAAAAAAAAGATAGCTTAAAAGTATTACAACATGAATATAGCAGTGTTGAACTGATGACTGAGGCAGGTGTGTGAAGGCTCAGCAGCTGAGTACATCAGTTTTACCAGCTCGAGTCTGCGAGTGAAGCAAAGCCGAAAGGTAGATGAATTCTAGTTCAAGTGATCCTAATGAGATTTGGCACTAACGAATAACAGCCGAGTGTCGGCTGACTGCTGCGGTGCAATTCCAGACGGTCTGAACGTTCCAAATTTTTATCATTTCATTCATTGTGACTACACATCCAATCTTTACTTATTTGGGAATATTTGGACTCTGTGATGTAAAGAATTTAACGTCATAAGAAATCTAAGCTACAATTGCTAAAAATTGTGAGCAAAAGTAAGTATTCATAAAAATACAGAATACAGAAAAATATGAATAGACCAAAATAGTATAAGAACTGATATCAGGATAAAAGTATTTAGACACCAAAGATTACCTAATGTATTACTTGCTAAGTCGTTGGCTAATTAAGATGTAATTAGCTTATGCACAATTGTGATTCAAATTCACCTTTTTCCTCTTCAATTTCCCAAGTTAACAAAGATCTCACTGCTAGACTCAGTTTTCAATGGGATGTTGAGAGATTTCCTAGGCCATAGGAGGACCTCTTGAGTATTTCCTGTATTTTTTGAGGTTGTTGTCTGGCTGAGACTTCGATCTCCTCTCCAGATTCCATTTATCAGACGACCAGATTAAATTCTTCTTTAATATGTCCCTGTACATCGCTCCAAGACATGACATGTAATGCCTCAGTACATTTTTCAGAGAAGTGCCCCCATATCTTAATGCTCCCACTGCTGTACTTTACTGTAAGTATTGTGTTCTTGGGCTCATAAGCTCCACCCTTCTTTCTTCCAAAATGACGAGCTGAATTATTAGCAAAGCATGCGTGTTGTGTTCCACCACAGCAGAGTAGATTGTTCCAAAAGGTTGTCTAAATGCTTTTAGTCATGATTCTTTTGCTTCGTATTTGGCAGAGGAGTGAGTGTGGGGTGTAAGAACAACCATTATTGTGGTGCAGTTCTTTGTTGATTACTCTAACTGTTGTTCTTGCTGCTTGTATATCATCATGTAAGTTTTTCAAGACTCCTGGCTTTTCTTTATTAAATCAAACATGGAATCAAAACAGGGATGTTTAGGTTTTTTTTGACTCAACTTTGTCGATTTTTCCATTTGAATGTTGTTTAGTAATATTCTCCCTTCACTATAATTGCCAATAAATTAAAAAAAAATACCTTTTAATATGACAGCCAACCGGGAGCGGGGTCACGGTTCTCCGGTTTCCTCCCCCGGTCCAAAGACATGCATTGTAGGTTGATTAGCATCTCTAAATTGCCCATAGGAGTGAGTATGAATGTAGCCCTGTGATGGACTGGTGCCCTGTCCAAGGTGTACCCTGCCTTTGCCTGTAGATGGCTGGGATAGACCCCAGCTGATCCCTGTGACCCGGGTATTCCCGGATTAAGCAGTCGACCCCTGAAATCTGCTGTGGTTACGTTCATAGAGCATCCGCGAATCATGAAAAAATGCAAATTTTCAAAACATGTCTATTTTTATGGTTTAAACCCAAATATCCTCCAAAACACTTTAAATTCATTTCAAACTCAGCTTAAAACATTACCCTTAAAAGAATGATGTAAAGGTAAACCTGTATACTGTACAGTAGTGTACTGCTACTGCTATGTCATTTTCTTTGCTAACAGAAATACTTTTAATAATTTAATTGCAATAATTAAATTTAGTACAAATACAGTAAAAGGGGTACTCACCAATAATGAATGATATTGATTGAAAATGATGAAGATGATGATGATGATGATGATGGCGGTATCTGCTAACAATTATCAGTTAGGTTCTAAGGTAAAATCCATGAACGACTGAGGCCGCGAACTCTGAACTGCGACTTTACGGGGTTCGACTGTAATTATATTATGTTATATTATATTATATTATATTATACACATTCTTCTGTATAAATAAATAAGAAGTAAAAAGAAATCTTCATACGCTAGCCCACAGCTAATAATAATAATGTATATAATTCCATAATATCACTGTTACAATGTGTGTATATTGTCATGGAGACGGTTTAATTTAATCCCTATAAATAACTGACAGACAACGTGCTCATAATCAATAATCATGGGATGCACTGTGCTTTGTGTAAGTATATACCCCTATCACCACTTTAACTTTTCTTTTCTTTCTTTCTATCTTTCTTTTTTCTATTGGACACACACAACTAAACAGGTCTTGTACTTGGTAACACACTCCTGCTTTATTCTGGACCCTTTCAGCTGACTCTAAAGGCTGTTGATTCAGACCCTGCTTGTGATTAGATGCCGGCTGGAATTGTAAAGCAAGTGATCTAAACGCAGTGCTGTGCCCTCTATCATGTTCCCTTGTTTCTTAACACTGAGAAGGGCGTGTGACAGGGGCATTTATTTAACAAGGAAGAAAGGCAGGGTCCTGACCCGTGCTCTTGAACGGCCAGTTTCATTCCAGCCCTAGCAGGAGGATGAGATTGTAAACCGTAAATAAAAGAAAAGTGTCTTACTGATTAAACTTCTTTTAAAGACAGTTTCTGTGGGGGGAAAAAAAATCTATAAGTCGAATGTTTCATTGTTTTCTTCCTAATTATTCGGCCCTCGGAATCATCGTCTTGGCTTTGTCCTTATCTCAAAACGAGTATGTTTTCTGCTAAGAATGCATAAGAGGGTGTAAGCATGCATACGTGCAGACATGTACTCTACATCGACGTGACGGCCCGAGGGCAAGAAGCTATTGTGTTCTTCACTTTGGGTTTATATGTGACCACTGCTGACTGCTGCAGCAAAACATTTCCTTGAACCCTTTTCTCTAGGCAAAAGAAACACTTTGAGCTACTTTCTCTCGTTTTCCTTCGTCGTTCGTTTTACCCGACACGGTATTTAAATGTTTCAAATCCTGACCTCATTTTTTCTTCTCTGAAGCCACACATCAGTAGCATTCTTCTGGCAGGGTAACTGCTGGCTGAGGGACATGTGTTTTTGACCTCATTGCAGAATTTCTTTGTCATTTTCACTTTTCAATAAACTTAAACAACCTAACATCATCGGCGTAAGATTGTTCTTAAAGCGTCTCCTGTAATTAACACTATTTTGCATCGGGGATCATTCATTTACTGAGGTCATATGATCTGTGTTAGGCGGTCAGGGGTTAATTACTCAGCAGCTGCAGTGCACAGGGGACAGATTGAATTACTGCCTTCATTATCTGTTATATTAAGATTGGGATCAAGTTTGAATTAAAAGTGCTACAGACTCCCATGGTAATATCACTCCCAGTCAAATTGAGTTTTAGTTATATCACGCCTGCAGAGTTGATACAAATTAAACATACAGGAATTAGATCCAGGGAAGCTGAGCTAAAATTACAGACACATCTATATATATATATATATATAAATAAAATGATTAATTACATTAGTTTTATATGTTTGCTCATAATTACTACTTGTTTAAAATTGACCCTAAAGTAAGATTTATTTTAGACTTGCTACTGCTACAAGAATAACATGGTATAGGAGATATGTAAGATCAGGAGATGTATGCAGGGTCGCCGCTAAAGGGGTAAGATTAGGAAGATTCTAAGAGCCCACACCCTTTGGGGCCCTCCCCCAGAGATCTGATTTATTTGGGTGTGGTAGTGGGCCCAAAATTGCTAGCGGTGCCCCTGGATGTATGAGTTCAGAGTTCAGTAGCAGTAGCTGCAGTCATGTTCTTGCTAAGTCATATCTGTACTAAGACGGATAATGTTGTACTTTTATTTTCAGTGTCCTGCTTACATTAACTGTCGTAGAAAGGACATTACTTACATGGACATTATTTCCTGTTCAGTGGCACACAAATAAGCATGAGGTTCACTTCCTCAGTCTTGAGTCTGGTTCCTCTCAAGGTTTCTTCATCATTTCATCTCAGGAAGTTTTTTCCCTCACCACTGTCACGCTAGGCATGATCATTAGCTATAAATGTTCGAGATAAATACTAACTTCACTTTAAATTTAAAAATTTTTGATTCTGTTTCTATACTTCTGTAAACCTAGCTTTGGGACTGTGAATTGTGTTGAAATTAATTATATTCCTGGATATCTTGTCATGTCAGTATTAGTTTTATATAAGTCCTAAAATCAAATTATTATTAAAAAATATAGTTCCTGGGTTCTAATGTACATTTTAACTACAATATACTTAAATACAGATAAAACCTGCAATAAATAACATCTTTGCTGGTGAAATGTATTTTCTTATTAAACATTTGCTTTATGATATGATTACAATAAAACAAATATATTTATTTATTTATTATTATGCTTATATATAGAAACATTTGTCTATTTTAAAGTGTTATAT
>JAOTRN010000001.1:24428066-24441622 GCA_028566695.1 Bagroides melapterus
GCTTTAATCAGCTCAACCCCGGACTCACTCCAAGCATACAGAATGTAATTAAAGCCAGCAGGTGGGGAAAGCACTTTAGAATTTGAGGGATTTTATCAAAGAAAAAAAACCTTTTCTTCGTTAGACACGAAAACGAAAAAGCAGGAGACGTGTATGTGGAAGTAGGAATAAAGTTTAACAGGAAATAAATGTGCATAATGAGTTAGGACTTGTCTCTTATATAAACACTGTCATCATCATCATCCTAGACACAATTATACTTCATGGTTAAAAGTGTGCGAAGATGCAGAAAGCCTGGAGCTCTTTTCTTTTTAAAAAAAAAACCCAAAAGAAGCTTAAAGAAGTGCTTTAAGAGGTTGGAAATGAGATAACAAATCAACAACATGCAACAGTAATTAAAAAGCTTTGCTTGCTTGTTTCTTTTTTATTTATTTTTTTTATTTATTTTTTTTGCTTACTGGCAACTTCGAATGTTTTCATGTTCATGTTCAAATGATTTGTGCTCACCGGAAACCTCTCCTCGACCCGAGTCCAAACTGATCCTCACAACTGAGCTGAGTTTAAACTATTTATACATAACCGCTAACTGATTAGCTTTGTGACTTAGCGACTATTTAAAAATAAATAAATAAATACATACCGAGCTGCTTTTATTACTCAGGACGTAACTGAACTCTGTTACGTACGTCTATGAATTTTACCAGGAGGACAGGTAGTAGTGTTAACAGGCACAGCAACACCCTGCTTACAAAAGCACATGAATGCAGATTGCATGCAAATATGTACTTGTTTACTGCAGGATGGTTGGTGTACTAGTTCATAAATATGCTCCAGACATCCTTATTAAGCGGGTGCGACTTGACTCGTCACGTTGTCATCGTCGGTTGTTGGAAGGGTAAATTCACCGATCTCCTTTTCGGTCTGGATCTTGTGCCTCTGTAGCACATCTCATGAATTACTGCCTTTTCCACTGTCATAAAAATCAATGAACGCGGGCAGGCGTGAAGCACCTACTGTGCACTTTTGAACCGGCACAGACCACCAGCAGTTAAAATGCGTCTTGCTCAGCAGCACTGTTTATAACAGCACGCAGACACTAAGTGTGATGAGAGAGGTTGAGTTGAAATTGAATAGTGTGTGTGAGCGAGTGTGTGTGTGTGTGTGTGTGTGTGGGTGTTTGGATGAAGTGGGTGGGTGGCCTGTTAGGGGGTCCTGTTTAAACTTGGTAAAAGACATATCAAATGGACAGCCAAGACGGATCGTCATTCTGGCGTTGCCAGGGTTGCCAGATCTTCCACCAGGCATCCAACTATTACCTCATTACTTATGTTCCTCCAACCAAAACAAACAAACAAACAAATAGGCAGACGGACAGACACACAGACAGACATATCAAACTGGCACATAATCAAAGCAATCTCCCAAACAGTAGTACATATTTAGACACCAGGCAGCGTTTCCTAATTAACCGCTGAGTGTCAGATCGATGAAATCTTTTCGCTCGTTGTTTCTGCCAGATTGTCGGCATCTTCTCTAGATTTTGTCATTCCACAATTGAGGTGAAATTTCTAACTCGTTACGCGTTACAGTACGCGTGTGTTTAAAAGTAAAAGTCATTTTACATTTTATCTGCTCTGCACTGATCACTTTTCACCTGCTGCTGTACAATCCTTTGTTTACATTTTTTATCCTTATATACTTTCTTATATACTTTCTTTATATTTAAAAAAAAAAGTTTCATATTTTTATATTTCATATTTATCTACTATTCTTTTATAATGTTAAATTCTCTGTTTTTATATCTATATTTCAATTTTTTTAATATTTTTTTTTATCTTTACCTATATTTTCTATATCCTATATCTTTATCTTATATTGTATATTGTATAATATTGTATAATTCTACGTTTACTATTTTAGATACTAGATGTGAATCATATATCTTTATCTTTATCTTTATTTTATATCTTTTTTATATTGTATATTTCTTAGTTTACAAATTTTTTTATTCTTTTATTTTGACTACTAGTGTCTTTTGTCTATATGTCTTATTCTTCTATGGATCAGCATATCACTGCATGTCATACTGTGTATGTTTGTGTATGCGATAAATAAAATTTGAATTTGAACTTGAATTTAACCAAAGGTAAAGATTATTACAAACAAACAAAAACGTTCCCTACATGCACACGAGTAATTATTATTAGTAGTAGTAGTAGCAGTAATAGTATTATTAATAATAACCATTTACCCTCTGTTCTCTCTAATTTCCCCTCACAAGCCAGCTCTGTTATCGTAATGCAGCTACTAACCCCGGAGTGTGTAGGCTGTCACGTGCTTCCTCTGACACACACGGATCCATTTGAACTGCTGCACATGCTGCGTCACACACTCAGGGGAAAGCGTTATCCCCCTTTCACATGCATGAGCTCACAGTCACCCATGATTGGCTAATGTCACTGTGACTGATGGGAGAGAGAGAAAACCATCACTTCCACCTAGAGAACACGGACAATTTTCCTTTCTCTGACTCCGAAACCTTAATGACGGATGCAAACCCAGAATCTCTGGACGACAGGGCGGTCTTTAGAACATCCTTAACATATCCATGATTAAGATAATTCTATGTTATAACTAGATATACAAAACAACTACTACTATTAACAATAATAATAATAATCCTAGACCTAGACTTGTTTTCAAATGACATGCTCAATTTAAAATGAGTTCATATCATAATCTATAAGGTGGATTTATAATTCTGGTACTTAGAATAAATTTATAGAATCACCAGTTTATATTATTTATATATTATTATATTACTGGTTGATAAAAATTTTTTTTTTGCTTCTGGTTGTGAGTTTTGGTCACAGAGTGTTCATCTTTATACGGTTATAATCTACAGAATCTGGGTTTGTTTGTAACATAGCGTAGTGACCCATCGCACGTGTCTGTTTTGTTGCGTGCTCAATGTTTTCTGTCTGTTGGTGTTGGATTCGTGTTTTGTTTAGGCGGAAACGGTCTTCGTCGTTTCATAGCTGAGCTTCTTCTCGTGCGTCTGCTACGCTGCATGTGCAGATACATTCAGGATTTTTAGGATTATGAAAGGATGTATAATTGTAGTGGCAGGGGTTAATCATGTCAATTGATGACACTTAGCTTTTAAACAAAGGACAGACAAAAATGACATCATTATAATGATTGCTAAATGGTATTTACATGTTATTTTTATTTGTTATCGAAGTACCCTGTGTTCTTTTTTAAATTTTGCTTTTTTATAGTCCTGTTAAAGACTTTTTCAACCGAATAGAAATATAATGTGTCAGAAAATCGAAGAGGCAACGAATTCAAGTGCAGTATATTAATACCGAGGTGTAAAAGGAACGAAATATAAAAACAGAAAGAAGGAACGAGGCTACGGACATACAGTAGAAGCAACACACAAAGCAGGACATCAACAGAAGCTTGACAAAGACACAGTCATGCACAGGACACAGGTGAGGGTCATGTGATGTTCAGGGGCTGATGGGTAATGTAGTCTAGTGACGGTTTTAGCAGTAAGGACTATTGGACTTTAATCAGGGGCAGATTTATGAATGACGGAAAGAAAAGTGATTTTTTCGTGCATTTATAGAGAAACTTGGCACACACTAGATGTGTCTCTTTACAGATATAGATCCACTATGACTTAAAACTTTCCACTTAGACACAGATCAAGCAAATGTGGTCAAGTCAAGAACTCATCTCGACTCCAGACATGGATATCTGAGATTCTGTAATCCAAAAGACTGCAATTTTCTTTTCCGTCGTTGATTTCTAGTAGGAGTAATAATCCCTGCTGTCATTGTTCATTATGCCTGCAACGTTAAACAACTCCCACTCGCTTTCATCTTGAACACTAACCTCACTCATTCATGCACTTTAAGCGTAGTTCTGTTTCTCCTCGCCTGATTTAAACTACACTTTATCTTTTATTCAACTCAGATTTACAACTCAAAGCTTACTGAGAGAACAATTTCAACTTTACTCACCTTTCTAAATAATTCATTAACACTTCAAAAATGTACCATTTCTGTTTTAGATAAATTGATAAAACAAACAAAAGGTTAAAAAAGAAATAAAAATCTGGGCACGTGTCCATGAAAAGTCTTAGTTTCCCTTTAATTCCCTTAAAATTAAAGAGAAGATAAAAGTTATTCATAAAGCATCTTAACCCTTAAAAGAGCTCATGAGGTCAAAAAAGTGTTAGGAGTAATGAGGAGGACTTTTAAGAGGCTTAATGCTTTCTTTATCAGAAGAGAAAATGGACAAAAGGTGAAGAAGGAGAAGAAATGTATTGTATACAATATTTAATAATGATAGAGAGCTAATAAATGCTACAGATTAGATCGTTTTATTGAATATATTAGAGTTAACGTCTCTGAAACAGAACCGGAATACCGTATCGACTGAAATGATACAATTTGGTGCTATTTACATTTATTACATTTATTTACATTTATTACATTTGCAACACGCAGATGTTACCGCATCTCTAATATGATCGGCCATGAAGGTAATCCCTACACGATATAGCCTCAAATGTCTTTAACATCGATATAAAGTGAAGATTTATGACAGAGCGTATTTTAAAAGCACTCCTTTATTTTTTTTATTGAACAACCAATCACAGCCTTCAAAACAATGTGTCATACCTAGTAACGGGCTCAGCCCCGCCTCCTCTCTAAGATACAAGTGCTAGGGGTTGCTCTGAGATTGGTCCTGAATCACTTTTAAGATAAGATTCCTAGTTATAAATGTTTAAGATAAATTAGGGGCTCTCTGATGTGATACGAATACGGGCCTTGAATTATAGACACAGTGAAGAACATGAGCGGTGTGAGTGAGACTACAGAACAGAGAGTAAGAGACAAATATACAGTATGACACAAACAAGAGCTTGATACTGAGGTGATATAAACTAAAAGTTATAGGGAGTGTTAGTGCTAGATCAGGCTGTAAAATGAAACAAGGATATGTGACATGCTGGGGCTGATGGACAGTGTAGATTAGCATCTTTTGGATGTTAAACTGAGATTAGCTAGCTAACAACATCCTTTTTTTTCTTGGCCTATACACGAACTTAAAATTAGCTAGCTACAGTAGTATAACTTTTATTGTTACTTTATGGTCCACCGGGACAGTGTTTACAAACATCAAGCTTCAATCTAGAATAAAAATCGATGGAAGACAGAAGCATATAACACCAAGATCACAAAACATACTGTGGTCAAAAACAATCCATGTTGTGTTCTTAAACTTGGTTTCTTAAGGTTCTCTAACTTTTTTTTTCATTCACTTTTCTTTTCATACAGTTTCATCATTTAACTGTAAAAGAAATTCCCCAGACGAGTTTAAATGCAAATACGCAAAATATTAGCTTTTTTGTTTTCCTCAAATCTGTAATATGTAATATTCTGGCTATTTATTGAAGCCATGGAGCTTTTTCTTCTAGAATATTCCACTTACTGAAAACAATAAGTCCACGTTGACATTGTTTATGGATGCTATTTAGTAATTGATGTTTGGATCGATTCAACAAACCTGTGGAAACATGCTAATATCTATTAGTAATATAATTATTTTAGCAATGGTAGCTCGTCCAAGATGGTTTTTAAGCTTATAGTGTATGTATTAAATAGTACCCACTTTCAATCAGATCACCTGAGATGGGGGTTAGTACCAAAACTGAACCAACTGGTCACTTACATCCACATAATCACATAATCTTCCCTTCCTTTGTTACTACATACTGTAGGTTAGTGAATTCTACTAATTTAATAGATTTCTATGAGCACTACAGTACATCATCCTCTATCCATTGTGTATAGTTGTGTCTGTCTCTCTTCATCCAATAAGAAAAAGAGTAAAAAAATAAGGCAATGTGAATAAAAAGTGTGTGGTCAAAATATGCCCAGATTGTTCAACCTAATAAAAATATGTATACACACAGTATCAGTTCAAAGGGCTTTTTTTTCTTCTCTGATGATCTGCTTCTTGATGCATGTCCCATTGCGAGCTAAAAGCATCTTTATCATCTTGACAGCAAAACTAAGAGAGCTGCATGTTCTTCAATCGATAAACTTAATTTTGAGGCTAATATTTTTTGTGAAACATTAGTTCTATTGGGCTCACTGTGTCCCCAGACATGATAGCATTAAACACCTGAATGAATAATTTGGCCATTTATTGGTGCACAGTCTGCAACCTGTCTGAAACTAAGCTAAATGCCTATTATTGTTGTTGTTGTTGTTGTTGTTGTTGTTATCAGCAATAACCTTAGGAAAAAGAATTGTGCTACTGTCATTGCTGATGTTCCAAAATATCCTATATCAATATAGTTCATTAATGCAGAGCTCTGTGTTAGCACTTCTTCAGAATAACTCTCAGATCTCAAATTGCTTAACAAGAGAAAACCCAGAAATTAGACGCAATCTGTAACGTGTTCTTTATTTTTACGGGCCATAAAATTGCCTACACACATGAACGAGTCTATTTCACACACGGGATGAGAAGAAGGCATTGTTTAATGTGGGCTGTATTCTATATACATATTAAGTAGGAATCTTGCTTTAGGTTGCGTCGTGCTCAAAACGTCAGATTTTACTCATAATAAAATAACCGCAATGCAGATCATTTGTTTAAATGATATTCGCTTCATTGTAGGGAGGATGTGGTAATCTAGTGGATAAGGTGTTGGTCTACTAATCAGAAGGCTTTGAGTTTGAATCCCAGGTCCATCAAGTGGCCAGTGCTGGCCCTTAACCCTCAATTGAATTGAATTTATAAAAAAAAAAAAAAAGAGAGAAAAGAAAGAGAGATAAAATTCCAAATGCCATACATCCAATATTAAAAAAGACATTTATATATATATAGGAAAATAATCTAGTGAATGGTTGCATGTATATTTCCATAACAGCATGTCCGAAAGTGTTAAAAAATATCTGAATGAAGTTCAATGTCTGTTTTAATTATTTTTGTTTCAGTTCATATTGTGGACTGTATATGAGACAAATGTGGCCCTTCATTTTTTCTCTTTTTATGTTATTAAGACAAAAAAAAAAGCAGCTTGACATGTTCCCGAGAAAAAGGAAACAACTTGCTCTGTCCTGAAGATTTTTCACATCATTTGATCAATCCTGTTTAATTTTACAGAACATGCAGAAACAAGTGAGGGTTGACTAAAGTGCTGTTAAAAAGCTAAGTGTATGCTAACAAAATATGGAAAGGCTAGCATAATACAATCCTCAGACAACATACAACATATCAGGAATAAAACAAACACGAATTAGCCATAATCAAGGATTTAAAGAGCAGAAGATTCTATTCCAATAAACAAACAAAGGAAACAAAAAAAAAAATCAATCAATCAATCAATCAATCAATCAATCAGTCTCCTTACAGAATGCCTCTATTTATTAAATAATATCTTTATTAAATAATGTAATATGTGATTTAAAAAAATATGAAAGAGAGAGAGAGAGAGAGAGAGAGAGAGAGAGACTCATCTTTGTTTTATTGGACACTATAACTGGAATAAACCAATAGTTACTCATAATCCTTCCAAATGCCCCATTTTCCCTCACCATTCATAAGAACCAGGTCCTACCTATTGCATTCAAATGACAGTCAGACACTAGAGAGTAATTTTCCGTTTGTAAATATGAAGTCATGGATATCGATTCTATCTGCATGTGAATGTGGCTGGGATCGTTACGAGATGAAGATTTTTGTTTAGCCTTGAAGGCCTATCCTCACCATCCCGCTGTCATTACCAAGAGGATGCCAGTGTGGGAGAAAGGATGAGTGACAAAGCTTTCTTTTTTTTTTTTTTTTTTTGCTTATTCTTATTATTCTTAATGTTTTTTTTTTTTAAAATATTTCGTTGTTTAATTTTTATCATCACATCAACCAATAAATGGACCAGCAATGGGTAATGCACTGACATAATAGAAAAAAACAGGGCTGAATTTAAATGAATGAGTTCTTGACCTCGTCTCGACTCTGTCTCTCCGTTTTATGCTAATCAAATATTCACCTACAAATATTCTATATTAAGGATAAGCCTGAATATATATACAGCCTGAACATATATACATCCTATGCACTTGCATATATGAGATTTGCACTTAAATAGGGCTATAAATAAGGATTTCACCAAGCTGATGATGATGATGATGATGATGATGAGGTAAATACTGGATCTGGACCAAATCTGCTGATATCCTGTGGTCTAAAAAAATACAGACCTTGCGTATAAAGAAGCTGAAAATGGTTCAAAGATGCATAGAACAAGTTCATTTTACATACAGTGTGTCTTGAACATTCTTAGATATTACAGGAAGAGAGTTCATGTCTCCAGGTCAGGTTTCAAAATATGACTGGTAAGTTGCCAAGAGTTTTGTAGAAATAAATTCTGATACAATTTTATTCATTCTCTATCCAAGCTTTAAAACGTGAGGCGGTCATTCCAGTCGCCTATTCCTTTCATTCCTTTGATGGTTGTTTTCACTCCATTTTTTCTCTTTAACTTGTTCACGTTCCAGTTCACTCCCACAATCTAGCTCCATCCTGATACAGCATTGACCAACGAGGAAGAATAAAGGCTAACACCAGTCAACTGCATCATGTAGATTCACACAGCGCTATTGTTCTTTACTACTTCCATGAGCTCGCAGTTATCCATGATTGATGAATACTGCTGTGATTGAAATGAGAGAGAAAGTATGCCACTCCTCCGCACCCAAATAGCACTGCCAGTTTCCCTTCCTTGCATTCCGACCACGGACGACTATGGCATCATCTAGGATTTGAGCTTAGGGCAAAATCTTTTGGGTTGCACCATTCAGGATCACATCAATCCTTGGTGGTGAGGTGTTACATCACTGAAAAGAGAAATACATGAGTTTGATGGTTTGAAGGGAACTGAACAAACAATTCATTGTGTTTCTTCTTAGTTTCCCAGACACACAGCTGATCACATCACTTACTGGAGACAGTAAATGCACAGAGAGTGATGACTGATCCTTTAGGGCTTGCTTTTTTTTTTTTTCTGGCTGTCTTACTAAATTTACTAGTCGAACATCTTGTATGCGTGCATGCAGACATACGAGATCATTTAATATACTCCTTGTTTTTGTTGTTGTTTTCAGAAGTCTTATGTGTAGGAAGTGTAGAAACTCAACATGCTGAGATATTTTTTATAGCAATTCAAAAATTGTCTGTCTACGGGATCCAGGGATTTGGTGATTTGGTAGCCTGATGGTCAAGGTGTTGGACTACCAATCGGAAGGTTGTGAATTCAAATCCCAGGTCCATACTGCTGGGCCCTTGAGCAAGGCCCCTTAAGCCTCAATTGCTCAGCTATATAAAATTAGATAACAATGTAAGTCACTCTGGATAAAAACTCACAAGAATAATCCATGACTGAGACAAAAAACAGACAAACTGGTTGGATATACTCGTGTCCTGTGTCTGAGCCATGTTTAACAGGTCCGACAGGGTATAATGAGTAAATTAAATAAGAAATAATAAAAAAACACATGCACACGCAGGTAATAAGCCAATGACCAGACAGGGGCAAAAAAAAAAATACAGAAAAACAAAACCCAGAACCATGAATACAAGCTGCTATGGAATTGTATAAAGTTCACTGCATCTGCTCTCTAATCATACTAATATCATGGCCATGGCATGATCTATAACACTACAGTCCCTCAGTTTACTGAACAAAGTCATCATTGTAGCTGTGAGTAAGGGATAATGAAGGGTAAATTTCAAATGTTAATTTCAATTTTTTTTTTTAAATAATGATTATGTCTATTGTTAAAAGTGTTGCACAAATAAAATCAATCGAAATTTAATCAGTGCTGGGCAACGATTCAAATTTGTAATCATGATTAAACGCATTGTTATGCACAAAATGCAATAATGAATTCAAAAGAAGTGCACTTTTATTTTAAAAGTACTGCTATATTCACTTGACATAGTAACAGTTAATAATAATAATAATAATAATAATAATAATAATAATAATAATAATAATAATAATAATAATGTTACCATTCCCAGCCCTATATTTAATTTAATAATACATGGTTTATATTATAAAATAATAATAGAAATAAAATATAAAAAAGTATCCAAAATTATATAAAACAATCCAATTCATCCAAAAGCTTATGCTTGAACTGAGTTGTGTTATATTTATCCATGTATCCTGGTGAAATGTGGAAGAAGCAATAATAATAATAATAATAATAATCACCTGCGTTGAGACCAATGCTAAAAATATCATCATTGTACCCAAGGTTCAGCATGGATACCTGCCCACTGAATTCTTCAAATATTTTTTTCTCAACACATCCTCAACAAATAGCTTTGCATAAAAAGGCTGAAATTTAATGCCTTACTGACACTTCTGATCTGCGAGCAAAACCTCAGAGCAAAAGGTTCAAAGCTAAAGCATTTTAGTATTAACATAAGTTCGAAATCTTAACAGAACATCAGTGGGTGGATTCTTTTCTAGTCACGCACTAAAAAAATGATTTCAAGCTCTTTGTTCCTCTTCATTAGAAAAAATGATGCATGGAATTTTATGGATGTGTAAAAAAAAAAAAAGGATTGTCATACAAGAACCATTCTTTGAAGCATTGGAGGATTTGCTGAAGATTATGCGTTTTCTTTCTTTTTTTTTTTTTACTTTTCTTTCAGTGTTATTTATTGTCACTAATACTGATGCACTCTGCCAGTCATGTGAGTATACTACTGAGATGACAGAATATTCTTCTCCAAACATCATGCAGTCAGTCAGCTGGAACAGAAAATCGAGTGAATGCAATTTCTTGGTGAGTAGAGAGTGTGAGAAGTCAAAACAAAGGCAGGGAAGCTTAACAAAGGGCAACCTATAATTATAAATGAGGAATGGGATCTAGGGTCAAAATCATTCAGAAAGATTTAACACAGGAAACAAGGCACAGTGTGATGGACTATTACAGAGAATAAGACCTGCAGAGAAATTCCTCCTACGTGTACGTCTTCCGGTCCCTACCCACAGCTCATGACAATATGAAAGGAAAAAATGCGGCCCAAAGATTGTGGACGTCAGACTACAACATTAATATTTCTACTAGAGAGTAGATTTTAGATTGTAGATACCGGGGTTTGCATATTCAGAGAGATCAGGCAAGTAGAACTGGTGTCCATTTAGCAGTGTAATTCACTCCATAGGTGTTCAGTGGGGTTGAGGTCAGGGTTCTGTTCTGACTAGCCAAGTCCTGCCATTTCAACCTTGGCAAATCATCAAGAACCTCAATTTGTGAACAGGAGAACTGTCATGCTGGAACAGATTTAGGCCCATTAGTTACAGTGAAGGGGAATTATAATGCTACATTCTGTACAACTTTGTGCTTCTAATTTTGTAGCAACGATCTGGGGAAGACCCACATATCAACTGTGATGGTGAGAGTCTACAGACTTGTAGTGTAGTGTAGAGAAGTAGAGATCTGTCCACATATTAAACTCATGTGTCACCACCACAAAAAATTAGCACAATCTTTACAATCTAAGGTACTGAAACTCTTCTGCCAGGGCCGAGGTCTCTCTCCACTCACCTAAAGCACTGACCCAGGTGCTGATTTTTCATCCCAGAGAACTTCACATTCACTAGCAAAATGGTGCTTTTTGGAGATCCGTCTGGTTCATACGGTGCCAAAAGAGCAACATCAGCTGATAATAGCAGGGACGTTGCATTCAGACCCCGATACTACACAACACCAACATTGGCTGTATCTTGATATCCTTTGTGTGATAAACACAAGCAGGAAACATTGAGAATCAATAACTCATTTCGAGTCAGTACCAGCAAAGAGGGAAAGCAAGGGTGGAATGGGAAGTTTCCTGGAATAAAGAATCTGTAAAAAAAAAAAAAAAAAAAAATCACAAATTTCACAAATGGCAAAGATTAAATATGCCAAAGCTTTTTCATGAGTGTCTTCACAATCTAGTCTGATGTTTAACACAAAAACATACAGTATACTGTATACTCATGTAGATACTTTACTCACGGCCTAGACACAAAATATAACTATTGTTAATCAGTACATGTGAAGTCTATAGTAGAATTTTTAAATCTACATAGCGAAAGAAGAAAATTGCACACTTTAGCTGTCAAACAGCTGTCAAAACTAGTTTCTGGGTAAGTGACCTTCAGAGTTTGGCCGGGAGTGGAAAAAGGCAAATAGCAGCAATAAGGTTCTTTGCCTGACCTGTGGAAAGTTAAACCAACTTTGACAGCAGCGATAACTCTTCATCAAAAGTTAAGGAAAACCCAAATTTGAACTAAATTTCTATAAAGTCACTAATTTAAATAAATAACAATAGCTCCCTTACTAAAATAAAACAGTATTGTGCCCTTGCCAAAAACACAACACATTGTATATTTATACCATATTATTTTTCGGTAGAAGAATTAAAAAAAAACGTTGCAAGAAACTTGATACTACTGCAAATACTAATACTAATACTATAATAATATGAAGAAGAAGAGCAATAATAATAACAACAGCTCAGATACACCTGTTCATCTACTGCTTCTAACATTATAGATAAGAAGAAGAAGTGTAGCTCAAGTAGGACAGTATGGTGACTCCTCATACGGTCTAATTGCTGTGACTGAACCATTAAGTGATCCAGTGAGTGTGCAGTATTGTCTAATAACTGACAGCTTGCTGAGTGTCCTTTGTTCATAAATTGCCTCCAGTGGGTCCAGCAGGACTCATAGAACAGTGCAGGCCTTCATAATCACTTTGTCATATTTCTTTTTGGCTTTTCCCCAGCACACACCACCATAAAAACATGCACTGGCTGCATCGACTGGTAAAACACCCAATGGAGTGATGTGCACACATTGCTAGACCACAGCCGCTTCAGAAAGTAGAAGTGACCTTTGACCTTCTTGTATTTGTATTGATAGTCCAGTCCAGTGTTGTCTATATGTGCTGACTGTTGACTTCCTCCACATCATTTCTGTCAGCAGTGGCCTGGACCAAGACCTTGGAGAGGATGTGGAGGTAGTTACCATTTCAAATATTGAGTTTTTAGTGCTTAAATATTATTGAATTGAGAACAGTGTCTTGTTTTGTTTTGTAGTGACACTTCATAGTATGGCTTATGAATAGTCTTCTGCACTCAGATGAAGCAGCTTTTGATGTGGGGGAAAATGCATGCATACATACATCACTGTTCAAATGTCAAATTCACTTCACAAATCAAAGCGACAAATTTATGTACAATAACAATTTGTGAAATTCTGTGAAAACTACGGTTTCTGAGCTAGGCTCTGGTCCAGTAGTCTACCTAAATAATTTACATAATTGTATGTGATTGCGTAGGGGTGAAAAAGCCTTGAAGTTTTTTTTTTTTTTTTTTTTTTTAAGAAAGGCGTAACAATTAAATTTTTTAAAAAAAAAAAAAAAAAAAAAAAAAAAAAAAAAAAAAAAAAAATGAAAAAAAAAAAA
>JAOTRN010000001.1:24487856-24500402 GCA_028566695.1 Bagroides melapterus
CCAAATCCTTTCCAGCTCTTAAAGAGTTCTTCTTCATGAGCTTCTAAAATATGATGGTGTTACCTTCAACCTCTAAACAAACACCTTACAGTGAAACCCAGCAGTTTCCTGATTAATTCTATATCAGACTTGAAGCAATAAAATAATTCATTTGTTTAACCCTCGTATTGTCTTCGCTAATTTTGCTAAAAATGCTAAAAACATTAAATGTATATAAAATATTTCAGATTCATATTTTTTTTTGCATAAATCTGTTAATCACCATCAAGTTCTGATCAAAACTACTAAACATTTGAAAAAGAACAGAATTTGAACTGTTTAATTACTAAATGTATTTTTATAAAAATGAATCAAAATGACATTTTTAATATAAAGTTGTTTTTTTAATTTGTAATAATTTTTATTTTTTATCACTTCCTTGGGTTAAAAAATGGGATTACTAACAACACTGGCTTTTATGAATTTTTAGTTTTTGTGTAGCATCAGATTTAATTTTTGTTTACCTCATTTGCATATCGAGCCCTCATTGACTGCCATTATAAGCACATTTATCATGCACGGCCATGATATGAAAAAAACATGCATTCTTGCTCGTTTATGGTTCAATCTACTGGAAAGGTAAAATTTTTAATTTTTACTGTTAACTAAAAGATGGGGCCATTACTGCATTACACAGACCTGTGTAAAAAAAAAAAAAAATTTTATTTTTTCCCCATTGTTTTCAATGGAGATTAGGACGCATCATGTACATCACACGTTGTGCACTTCTGTTTTCATGTGTGTTTTTGTGTGTTTGTGTCTGTGTGTGTATGTATATGTATGTGTGTGTTTGTGTGTGTATGTTCATTGTGCTGGAAAACGCAAGTGTGTGACCCAGTGGACCTTTAAATGTGTGTCGGTCAAATTGACCCAAGAAGACCATAGATGCTATAAAATTTTTTTGTAAACACATAATTCAACAAAAATAGTAATAATTAATTTTGCTTGCAAAGAGCATAGTATCGAACCATCCATGTCATTTTCAGGCAAGTATTTGGAAGAAAACCCAAGTTATTACAAATTATATCTTTAAATTGGGTCAAATTGACCCGAAGACAATACGAGGGTTAAACTAATTGTCTGTTAAATCAATATCCGGTTTCATTCTGCAGGCACGATGGAACAGCAGTTTACTGGGAAAAACAGGATTACGGAAATGTAATAAATAAAAATGTAAATAAAAAAATAAGTCGTATTTTCTCTGTGTCGTGAAGAGAGATGTTGAGACAGATGCAGTTGCAGTAGGATCACATTAATTACAGAAAAGCAGACAAATCTAGAAATTTAAAGATCATGGTCCAAAAGAGCAGGTTCGGGACAGGTGATGATCAAAAAGGGTGAACTAAGCAGAGAAACTAAAATAGTAGCATTTTACAATATCAGGGAAAAGTTCAAGGTCACGCTGGATCAGCTGTTACAGAAAACAGGCTCGATAACCTCAGAAACTGAGTCTATATTTCACAAAGAGCAAAGAAACAACAGGATATTAATATGCAAGCTCATCATGGGGCTCATCACGAGTGAGCCAACCAGCGAAATCAAGGGCCGAGAGTGGACATGAACCAAAACAAAGCACATGTGGTAAAGTAAACAAAAGCATGACTAGACTAAAGCGTTCACCGTGGCACTGCGAGCTGTTATAAGCGTTAAGTAGCTTTCTTACAGCGATCTCTGCATGAGGAGAATACGTGACACTCTGAAGCTGTCTGAGAAAGGATTTTTCACTGGAGTCTAGCCCAATTCCTATAAAACACTAAAGTTCTTGCTGAACATAGACTGAAGAAGGAAATAAAAATGTATGATATGAAATGGATGATATAAGACAGTATTGTAGATTTGGTTTAACCCTCGATAATTAGCAGCGTATAAAATAGCTTTTTGATTCAGCACGTCCCGTTATACTGTTTTCAGCAACCTCTGACTCTGCACATATACAAGTAGCACATAATTCAGCAGAGGTATGAACGTTAACGTTTGTAATTTACCTCAGAAAATGGCTCTGTGTGACAGTCTACATAACTTTAGGTTTAATTGTTGTAATTTCTATTTATTAACGCTATTTATTATAGATAAGAAAAGTGAAAACAGTCTGTTTGCTTGTAGAAACAGAAATGCCTGAGAAATCGGTCAAATTTCGATGCATTCCTTTTTTCCTCCCATACTTTCACAGCAGGCAGTGACCTCAGTGGGAGGAGCTGACAGCAACCCTTCTAGATCTTTCCACACAGTTCAGTAGTTGAAGTAGTGAAGTCCTGAATGCGCTTTATTCCACTTGCGTGCTTTTTCTTTACCGATGTGACCGAGTTACAGTTTCCTCCCACTAAAAGCAGTTTTGATTAATAAGATATAATTCAGAGTGGCACGGTGGTGCATCAGCTATCGTTGTTGCCTCACAGCCCCAGGGTCCCTGAGTCATGTATTTCTCCCTCATGCTGTGAACTGCAAGCAGAGGTGCTCAGCATGCATAACAGCTCACGGCACTATGGCACACGCTTCCCTGTTGTCGTGCGTTTGTTTACTTTGCCACGTGTATTCTGTTTGGTTTATGTCCTGCCTCCGTTCTGTATTGTCATCGGTTGTCACCCTCATGATTATTGATTGATTTGTATTTCAATCCGTGTGTCTCTTTGTTACGTGCGAAGAACAGTTCCCTGCTTGCCGTTACCAAGCCATTCGTTGTACGTGTAGTGACGCTCCATTTTTGGAGCTAGTTTCCAGTACATCCTGTTTTTATTATTATTATCATTTTGGATTTATTGTTGTTCACTGATCACATGACCTCTCTAGGTTCTTCTTCACAGATTTAATCTGATTCGATTCATGTTTTGGGGTTTGTCTGCCTGCTTGCATCCAGCTCAGCCTGCCTTTACATGACACCTGGGGGTATTCCTGCCTCATTCCAAGTGTTCCTAGGTAAATGGAAATATCCTGGGATAAGCCATGGATCCATCATAACCATGATCAGAATAAAATATTTACTAAAGATCAGAATACATTCATTTTAACTGATTTAGACACAAACATTTTAAAAACAGGACTTAATTTAGCTGATAGAATTGAATGGACTAGGTTTCTGTATAGATTGCTGGTAAAGCGACTACTTACACCGAATAGTTCATCCAGTTTATCTCCCAGGGGTGTCGGTACAGAGCAAAACTTATCGGCTGCTTTCCCAGGGAGAAAGAGAAATCCAACAACACAGGTCACTACTTTATGCTGCTTTCCTTAGTGGAGTCATGTACTGGTTCAGGCAAGGACACTATACAACAAATCAAGAGAGTGAAAAGAGATAATTGGCGAGGCTCCTGGCTCAAGAAGACACAGAGGTACAAATCAGCCATTGTCCTGTCCTTGTGGACGGTAGTATAAGACAAACTGTGAGCAGAAATTTATACACATTTTTCTGGAAATGTCTAAATCATTTAGAAAGAAAGAAAGAAAGAAAGAAAAGATTGTAATGACATGGCAGGGTGTGGTGTTCTACAACAATATGGTGGTGTGATGCCACAACCACCCCGAGGTTGTTATTTTTCAAGTTTCCACATTTCACGGTATTTAATTTATCTTCGTTACACAGCAATTAAAGAATGACATATCATAATACCCATTTCTAGTTTAATTTCATTTTGTGGAACGTGAAACAAGGTTCTTCTGCTTATCACCTGCGGTACAGCAGGTCTAAACAGTTCCCTCAGCAGCCTGTCTTTTTTTTTTCTTGTAAATTTAATCAAATAAAAATTACAGCTGGTGTTTAGAACGTGAAAAGACTTCCGTTCGTTTTGTGAGAAAACTTCTAAAACCTCTGACTGTCACGGTTAAGTGTTTGCACCGGAGACTCCTTCCAAATCCAGAAAATACATAAAGAACTTATTATATTTATATTTTATGATCAGTTCTTGAGGAAAAATATTCTTTTACAGCCATCAGTCTGGAGGTCCAAGTGAATATTTGCCATTGGACAAGAGACTCTTTCTTCTTGTCTTCCGTCCTTTGCTGTCAATCGCAACAACATTAGCCAATTATGCACGTCGGTGAGCTTATGTATGCTTTCCACTGTGAAATGTTAGCGTTACACAGCAGTTTGATGAGATGCATATGGCTAGCTTTGTGTGTATTGGAAGAAGCATGTGCTAGCCCTAACCCTCCCCAGCTGGAAGCTGTTTCATGATAGAGGAGAGCTAAAAGAGTTGGCTGGGTGAATGGGAAATGATAAAAAACCAAATTATGGAATAAACAGGCATGGAAATAAAAAATAATAAACTAAATAAATCTTGCAGGAAGAACTGATGTCAGACCTGCTGTTAGAGAAAATTAATCAATACCTTTTGACCAATGATAGTCATGAATTCCACAGTGCTGTGGTATGAGAACTGGTAGACAATCAAAAATATAATTATGCTTGAGATAATTAAAGGGTGTAGGGCTGCAGGTCATTTTCTTCCATGGTGAGTGCCTGAAATTGTTCTCAGCTATTTGACTACAATGTGCTGTAATTACACCCATAGGAGACTGGAATGACATGCCTTCTTTTCTCCTCCTTATCTTCCTCCCACTGTTTGGCACCTACCATAATCATGGGCATGTTTATAAACAGGAAAATGGCATTACCAGGCAGCCCTCTCCATTTACTACCCATAAATCAGGGCACACACTAGAGTTTGCACCTTTGTCTATCGTTGTGGGGATAAATACCGAAATAATTCAGCGAGTTCTCTTGTAAACTGAACAACGATTTATCTAGCTGAAGTAGGGGCTGGCGTGCTTTACAAGATGTTTTTTACGGGATACTGCTTTGTCATTGTGATGATGTAGCAAAAATGAAGATTGCAAATACGATGAACATCAATCCTCTCGCCTGGGTTCGTTGCTTACAGTAAAATCGCTACTGTCAAATCAAATTATGTTGATGTGTAGTCTAAAGGATGTCATATAGCCTGGTGTACGTCTAGTGGGTTTATAGCAGTCCAGTTTCTGTGCCTTCTTATATAAAAAAAAAAAACATTAGCTGAACTAGTCAGAACAGATGTACCTGTGTTATATTTCAATAGAAAATCCCATTATCCAAAAAGCTGTTAGCGAGAGTGAGGGCAGCTGAAGACAGCCCCAAGGTACAATTTCTCCGGTCAACCGTTTCTTTAGCTCAGGCCACCGGTTTCATTTCACTTCCCTTGGTAATTTCCACAATGGTGTCTCAGCATATGTCTGTTCACCACCCAGACTATTATTTTTATTGAATTTTACATGACCACAGTAAAAATCTGTTTAAAATATAACTTTCCTTGGCAAACACAGTGTATTCTAAGAAAAATATTCCTATATGTGAATGAATATAAAGAATAAAACATGACAGGGATTGTCGATGATGGCGTGATGTGGCTCCGTGTGAAGTAGAGTTACTGTCACTGTTCCAGTTACTTTCTTCTGTTACTGTGATGACTTTATTATTAATTCTAACAGCTGAACAACAAGCAGTTTTTCTCTCAGTTGAAGTTATAAAACCAAAAATGCACGTGGTCATGCTACATAGAAACCGTATTTATCAGACTGTCTTAGAAAACCTGCTGACCCTGGAAAAAATATCAAAAATTAAATGCTATTCTTGGTTGAATAAAAATAATAATGACGCGGTTTTAAATCCATGAACACCTTCTTAGCAATCCGATTAAACAATCTATACTGTAATGCGTTCAGATAAATAAGGATTACGGTTTTATTCAAAATTGTATCAGCTATATCCCCACACATATGTTCATAACCCAATTTATAGAATGACTCCTTGACATACACTGAAGTTAATCCCTGGATTCTGCTTTCATAGATTTGTTCCAAAATGATCAAGGCTTTCTAAAGGACAGTATTCCACCAAATGCCGTAGTAGAGTCTTTTAGACAGAATTCTTATCCTAAACGTCAGCTTGCCTGTACAGACAAATGGTTTCGAGAAGGCCGTTACAATGTACAGTGCTCTGAGTAGCTCAGCCATGAGATAAGGGGTGAACTATGCTTTGCTAAATAAGGACTCTATTAATACTCTTAGACTGTGTGGAATGATTGACAGATCTTTATTCTATTAGTTGGAGACTGACATGTATCTATTTGACATAAAGACCGCAATGATTGAAGCATTTCCTCGGGGTTGTTTACCAATGCTGACTGGAGTTGTCAGAAATAAGACACAGCATACTATTATAAAAAAAGAAAGAAAATGATGAAATAAAATAATAAAAAAAATCACAATACTGTCCAGAAGCCGACTGTGTATTTCCAGGAACAGTTTGTCCCAAAGTTATAACAGAGTGCTCAAATATCACAACACTTTTATTTATTAATGCATTAATATTTATTCATGAATAATCCTTTAACGTTATTGTGATATGTCCGTTCGACAAGTTAGTTCATATCATCAGTTACACTATTGAAGCTATAAACGGTCTTTAACTCAGTAGTCTTTCTTTTTTTGTAGAATATGTTGTGGGGGCAAACCTCCTGAGCATTACGGAGAGCTGACACTCAAAAACTCCTTCAATAAATATATAATAATAAATAATCTTATAGGAAAATTCAGCACATCAAAGATTAGGCAAATAAATCCCTCTGTATGAGTTGCTACTATACAGTAGAGTCATTGAGGTATAAATATACTGTAAGCCTGTGATTTGCTGTAATCAGCACAATGAGATGTGGGAATTAAACAATGCTGTGTTTACTTTGTTAGCATGTTGCTAAGGGAATCCACCAGGCAGAGATCATGTTGCTGTCAGTTGATATATGATGTGTGCTTGTGCTGCCAGAGATTATTATTTAGGAACTTAGGAACTGTGGAATTATTGGGATTCAAACCCCAGCACCACTAATACACTACTGGGCCCTTGCACAAGTCTCACTGCTTCCAGGGGGGCTGTATCATGTCCCGGTGCTCTGACCCCAACTTCCTAAAATGGTATATGTAAAGAAACCGAACCTTGATAATCAGAACAGTGAGGAACTTAAGCAGTTGTGTAGCCAGTCGCTGAATACAAGTAACTTTCCCTGTATAAATATTCATATAACTTTTAGACTTCACTGACTTTTAGAAGTCACCAACTCTGAATGAGTCATTTTGAACTAAATAAAGCGTAAGGGCAAATGCTGAACCAAAAAACTTCACAGTGATGTATGTCTGTCAGCTCACCAGACCCACAGTGAAACTCTGCTGAATGACATGACTGAAGGTATCACGTAACCTCAGTATTCTTTAACCCCATGAGTCATGGCAGTTCAAATAGGTTTACACTACGCCTGAGTACATTAGCACCAAAACCAAAACATGTGCCATGACTCAGGAGAATTCAGTGTGAGCCTACGCGTCTATCCAAGACTGACCCAGAGTAACTTCTTTGCATATTCAAATGCGACACAATCCTCCAAAGCTGATTTACATTCAACCCAGAGTTTGCATTCATCATTGTCTCGTTGGATCGACTCAAAATGCAACATGGCGAGTCGTCAGCAATAACATAAAGAAATTGCATTCGTTGTCCTAATATAAATTGGACAAATAGATGGCCAAGACGAAGGCCGTCTCATTCGACGGTGTTAATGCCCAAGGTTTAAGCATTATAAAAAGCGGCCTAAAATTAATCAATTTCATTTGTAAAATGAAGCAATTTCCTATTGTTGCTAGTTGGGATTTTTAGGAGTATACTTCAGGTACAATCACTCTTACTGGGTTACTAGTTTGTTATTTTTAATCACCAACTAACAATGACTCGTGTAATTTGTAACTTGAAAAGAAGAAAACTAAATAAAAGAAAGCTCAATGGTTGAGCAGGATTGTGCTAGGGTAAATGTATTGGTCAGTGTTGTATGTGGATTAAAGTACAAAGTTTTATGGTTTCGACGCAGCGTGTAATTAGTTAACGCATTGCAAATCTTTACAAGCTTTGTGAATCTTCTGAATCAAATAGATATAAACCAATCGTACCACAAGTCCTGAAGAAGTACAGCGTGCATAAATTCATTTTGGTTTGAATCACCAAAGGCTCTGGATCCAGCATGATGCTGATAAAGAGCTTACTGAAGAATTAACAATTAAAAATTGTTGCAAATTTGCAGACGTAGAAAAAGTGAATTAAAACACCCTAGGATGCGTGGAAATTGGAAAATAATCAACTTTGTGGTGGTAACAGAAATGCTGCTGCATCACTCTGGGTCTCCTCACATTAACCCACTGATGATTATTTTCTTATAACAGCATGTCAGGTTGTGTTTCATTTAGCTTGCTTATATAACGTGGCATTTGGTTGAAACTAGATACTAATAGTGGCTGTTTTTCCTCTTCTAGGACACATCAAGGATTCTGTAAAAATCGATGCTAGCACACACAATGATAACAAATTTTTCTACATTTTCTCTTTTATTCTTTTAATCCACATTAGTCCAGTTACATACTGTAATCACACATAACCTGCCCCCTCGGGCTAAAAGCACTAGCGCTGAATGATGTCGTGTCATGTCTTCATGACATTCTTGAGGCTCTGACACCATTTTCCATGTACAGTCCTCTTGGGTTGCAGGTCAGCAGTGTACACCGAACCCCACGTGACACACCAAGACCTACTCAGATAGCATGCAACGATACCGTCGGCTATTTTTACTCCTTAAAAGAGATCGATTTCAGATCAAATCCAGAGCTACGCTCTCTGAATTGGAAAGTGTCGAGGCATACAGCAAATCAGGAAGGAAGTGACATTCTAGATTGTTCTTGAATAGAAGCTTGATTAGATTGCAATGCACGAGCTCCTGGCCCGAAGCCAAATACACGGTGTATATTACTTACAGTGTTTAAAATCCCTCGCTGCCAATCTGTTAATGTGTTAAGAAGGATTCAGTTGAAGTGGAGCAGGACAACATGTAACCCGGTTTGTAAGCTAAGCAGATCCTATGGTTTGATTACAAATCAAGATTACCATATGCCGCAAGATGTCATCTATTTGGAATCATATCTACTTGCATTCTGCATCTTAAAGCATGTCTAAATAGTTATAAAGACATACTGTATATTAATAAAACATACATCTGTCCATAATACACGTCATGTCACGTAAATCATAACAGAATTCATGCTTTAACTACTATATCAGCAGAATATAAAATATACATTCACCATCCACTTTACACCTTTACACGTTTATGCAGTTTTCTAATAGACAATTATGTGGCAGCAACACAATAAGTCATGCAGGTACAGGTCTTCAGTTGAAGTTCACAACAAACATCAGATTGGGGGAAAGCGTGGACACGGTTGTTGGTGCCAGATGGGCTGGTTTGAGTATTTCTGGGATTTTCACACACTAGAATTTCTCTAGAGTTTACACAGAATGGTGTAGAAAATGAAAAAAAAAAAAAAAAACGCCAAACATTAAGTAAGCGATACTCCTGCAGCAGGAAACGTCTAGTTGATAAGAGAGGTAAGAGAAAAATGTCTGGAGTCGAGCCAGGTTTGAGCTGCCAGTAAGGCTACAGTAACTCAAACTAACTGCATTTTCATGAATATCACATTTCTAATGTTAATACTCCTGAGAACTGTTTACAAATAAATTCATCAGTATCCAGTTTATTAAATGAGATTATTGTCTCTTTTTTTTATAGCTTCAACTCTTCCTGAGCTCAAGTGCACAAATGCCCTGGAAAAATGTTCATGTAAAATTTACTGCTACAATCCGGAATCAATATTCCGGCATTCTGCCGAATCTTTTTGTTCTCGTGGCAACAAAACAGCCCTGAACTATGATTTTTCCAACACATTTTCATGGTTTCAATGTGAAATTCCCCTGGCTGTCAGGCTATTCTTCTTAGTTTCTGCCTGATGGTGAACCCTGGCATTAGCGAGGCACACAGATCTTTGATCTCATCCTGTAGGTTGTGATCTACTGGAATATTATTCATTTTGCTTTTGGGGTGATTTTGTCAGATGTCCTCTCATGATAACAGAAACTCCATCATTTAAGATTCAATTGCTTTTGAACAGCTACAATACTAGACCATTAATATGATACCTTACCAAGTACAGGTCATTTAAATTATAACATTTACGTATATTTTAAGGGCTGTTAGAAATATAATGGTGAACAGTAATTATATACGCACAAGGCATTTAGAATATGATACTAGTGTGGCTGTAATTTTTTTATACATTACAGTGGGCAGCACTTACCTATGTTATGAGAGCGTTTACTCTCGTACCATTTAATTCGACGCTGTGTCTTGCTTGCGATTTCATCATTTCGAATGCTGTTTATTTTTAAGGTTCTATTAAATAACTACTTCATGATATAACTAATAAAAGGTAATAAGCTTGGCAGCGGAAGACGTTTGAAGCCAATTAACTGGGTGTTACAAAAGTCCTCCAGGGAAGTTCGATTTCCAAATTTGGAAGTCGTAATTACGACGTCAGCAGCGTTCTAGTCACTTTGGTTGGAGTAAGACGGAGATGTAAGGTCTCTTAATTAACTACGACTGATTTTTGTTCATTAAGGGTGTTTTGCTTTTTTTTTATGTTTTTAAGAATTTAATTTTAGAAGCTACTGTAAACTTTATCGTAATTGTACAATGCTATCAGATCTAATCCAGGTAGTTTGCATGTTTATTGTAAGTAAAAAAAACTGATAAAGACAGGTCACTGTTAAATCCATCTAAGTGCTGTGATGTACAGTTTATTTTATTTTTATTATCTCTGTTTCTTTCTCTATTTTCCTCTGAAATGTTTCCCAGTCATGCAAGTTTCTTACTGACACAGTCCCAATTTGGAAACTCGGAACTTAAGGCAAATCACCGGTTTCCCACTCGTATTTACGACTTTGTGGTGCTGCTCATGTGGTGCGATCTTTATGACTTCACGAATGCATTAGATGTCATTCTAATCATACACTCCTTAAACTTGCGATAAAATTTACGATCACCTTTACACAAGTTATTTTTGTCTTTTTTACTTTTAAAAAAAAGGATCATTGTGACTTTAACCCTGGTATGTTTGTGGGTGCCAGATTATTATTATTACTTTTTTTTTTTGGAGAATTTTTAGAAATTATTGATCCCCTAGTATCCCTTGGACTCAATTCATTCTCCACTTTGCTTGGAATGCATGTGGAAATGTCTTGTTGATGAAAGATGTCAAAATAGAATGGTCAGCCTAGACCGAGCCAAAAAAAAGCATCTCAGAATACAAAACATGATAAACCTTGAGGGCTACAGCGGCTGAAAAACACATCAGCTACCACTCCTGTCAGCCAAGAACAGGGATCTGAGGCTACAGAATGGATCATTTCACAGTCAGTGGTTCATGCTAAGCTCTTCAGTTCTACTAGCAGAATTTAAATGTAATATGTGATGTCTGCATAAAAGGAAAAGCAAATATTTGAAGATAAATGCCGATCTGTAAGGATGCACAGCTGTGGTTTACCTGCCTGATCCACCGGAGACTCTAAATATCCACCATGTGGCTGTGTTGCAACAGCTAAACTTCAGTGTTAATCAAATTTAATTGGTGTCAAGGGTATCCTCAACTTGCAGCCACATTGTATTTATTTTTTCCCCTCTACACAGTTATCTTATAAAAGACTACAGAGTTAAATGAATTCATTTGTTCTCTCTGACCTGGCTAATGAATACAATAGGTGCATTGATACTAATAACAGTGTCACTTTTATGAACGTTATTGCTGCCTGCTAGAAATTGAACAATTTTGTTTCTGTGCTATCCTATCCAGTGCTGGGCTATACTCAGAATTATACTGTGTATTAACATATTTTTTTTTAACATTTTATAGAATAATTCCTCATACACTTTTGAAGCCAACATTTAATCACTATCGACGCTACTGAATTATTATTTTAATTTATCCAAACATGGTCACAAAGTAAACAGTATTATTAATAAACTTCAGTTAAGAAAAACATGAAAAAATGAATTGATTTGTTTTTCTTCAGCATCCAGGGAAGCTACAGTACACACATTCACATGGAGGCAATTTAGGTTAGTCAAAACTAGAGAGAGAGAGAGAGAGAGAGAGAGAGAGAGAGAGAGAGAGGGAGAGAGAGAAACAGAGAGAGAGGGAGAGAGAGACAGAATGACAGACAGAAAGAGAGAGAGAGAGAGAGAGAGAGAGAGACAGACAGACAGACAGACAGACAGACAGACAGACAGAAAGAGAGAGACAGACAGACGGAGAGAGAGAGGGAGAGACAGACAGAGAGAGGGAGAGAGAGACAGATAGACAGACAGCCAGAGAGAGGGAGAGAGAGAGAGAGAGACAGACAGACAGACAGACAGAAAGAGAGAGACAGACAGACGGAGAGAGAGAGGGAGAGACAGACAGAGAGAGGGAGAGAGAGACAGATAGACAGACAGACAGAGAGAGGGAGAGAGAGAGAGAGAGAGAGAGAGAGAGAGAGAGACAGACAGACAGACAGACAGACAGAAAGAGAGAGACAGACAGACGGAGAGAGAGAGGGAGAGACAGACAGAGAGA
>JAOTRN010000001.1:24551412-24563296 GCA_028566695.1 Bagroides melapterus
TATATATAGTGCAAAAGTGTGTTATGTATATAGTATGTAGAAGTGTAACCAAGAAATATTCAGTGTATGTACAGATAATATACATAAACAGATGTAAACTAGGATAAGCAATGAATTTACAGTTATATACAATTATAATTGGTAGAAAAAGATGTAATAGAATGTACAGAGAGAACTGCAATGTGATTACAGATAGTGAGACATTGTGCGGTCTTATTTATAGCCATGATAATGGTGTAGGGGTGATGATAGGGCAGTGAATGGACTTCAGTACCACTGAGGGCAGCACACTGATGAAAGGGAAATGGGGTGCAACAGGAAATTATGTTCACTTCAGACTAAAGTCAGCACTTAATTCTCGCAAAAAGAAATCCTCCGCTGATTGTTTTTCACTGACTAGATAATGCAGAAAAGTGATGCAATCAAGGTTTTTACTTGTTTTCTGTTCAGGAAAAAAACACTTAATCACAAACTCACAAACAGAACTGCAGAGTGAAATGCCGTGCAGTCATGCGGATTGATTTTAATGTTGGATAGTATTCACTTCTGACACATATTCAACATTTAAATTCTGAAACAGCACCCCTTTACATCCCCCACTCCCTCACCCACCAAGGACTCGACAGTGACACTGAAATCGGTCATCATTTAATCATGTTAGGAAAAGAGCTGGACTGGATTTTGACTTGAGAAGCTCTGACATATATTCTGAAAAAAAAAAAAAAACGAGGGTGTTTTGGTATTAGCGTGCAAGTTCATTCATGTTGAAAGGTGGGAAAAAAAGAAAAAGGGGATCTGAGCAACTTTCATGCCACTTTCAGCCTGAGATTAAGCAATTAAGCAGTGATTTGCAATTTATTTCACCAAGCACAAATGAACTTGAAGGGTGATGCTTCAGGCTACATTAATAAACAACAAAATCAGATTATGTTATGAACCATTAAAATTTAATTTGTCTTCCAAGGCTGTGGCTTTGGGATTTAACATTGCGACACTGTTAATATGCATGCCTGCAACGCACTATATTCGGAGTTGAGTTAAGTACACCGTTAATACCGGAATTACACACGTTGGTATACAAATTAACTCTGGATGCACAGTCAGTTGTGAGCGGTTTTACTAAAATAGATGTATGTTTCTACAGGTTGACAATTTGTCATGAGATCAATAAATCACACTGAAATTGTTTTCTTAGGTCATTAAATGACAAAATAATACAACCTCTGAAATGGCAACTGAAGGCATGATTAAATATCAGTTTATAAAAAAATGAAATCAATAATTGCCTTATTTACCCACACAAAATGTTTCACCCCTCTCTGAGATTTACACTTTCTGGCGCTGTCACTACTTAACAGTCTTGTGTACTTTCTGGAACGCTCAGTTGGTGGGCAATTGTAGTTCATTGTGTGAAAAACAAGCCTTTCCTCAATTGGCATTGGTTTCTCTGTTATTCTCTATTATTATCTGTGGCATTAAATGCTCTGTTCCAGGCTGACATCTGTTAAAAATGGCTAGACCCAAATTACTACATTAAAACTAATGTACACACTACATGGCAATTTAATTACCGCTATATTTTATCTGATTATAAAATGATGAATTAAGTTTTTTGTAATTTCTATATTGTTATATTAATATACCATCTTAATAATTTGTCGGTATAGTGATGAAATGGTTTTATATTTGAATACAGTATAAATGATCTCTTCATCCATCCATCCATCCATCCATTCTAGAACTTTCTTGTCTTCATTTCCTATGTGATGAGTTGATTTTAAAGCATAAATTCAGGCCTTTGTTTTAAAGGCGTGGATATGGCAACTAAAAAAAGGATGCAGATATTTTTAATGATCTGCACAGCACATCATCCGTCCCAGTAGTTTACCGTTAATGTTGTGGAACATCTACTAAATAAGTTCTAAAGTGCTTGCTATCAGCCTGTCACACAGAGGGAAGCCAGATGGAAGTGGAAGCAACAAACAATCCAAAAGTCAAGGCAGAATTGAGGTCAGTAATTCAGGCGCGAGTCAAACCAAAATGAACATAAACAATTTTTGGTGTCATCAGAAGAAAAGGTAAGCAGAGTCGAAAGTGGTGTCTATGAGAGGGTTTTAATTGACTGCGACTGCGACCGTGTCCGTGTGTGTGTGAGAAAGAGAGAGAGAGAGAGAGAGAGAGAGAGAGAGAGAGAGAGAGAGAGAGAGAGAGAGAGATCGGACACAGGTGAGTCCACTTAAAAGTCTGGTGATGGTGTAAGAGGCACCGTGTGTGAGTCATGAGAAGTGTAGGCCAATGAGGCCATGTCTGTTGTCTGTGGTGCATGCTGGGAGTTGGAGGTTGTGGATAGAGTTGACCAAACGCACCGATTGTAAACTGGCCATTCCCTCACCAGCCCTTCTTTGTTTTCATGTTTTTGAAACCACAAAATTAGCTAAAAAAAATATCATGTCAGTGTTTCCGAAGCAGCTCCACCCTGGATGCCTTCCATCTGCCTGGTGTAAAAGTTAAAGGAACAGATTTCTCTCTGACACTAAACCCTTCTTCCATACACATTAAATACCCATCTCATTTCAGCAGACTTCACCATATCGTTGATCTTATATGACGTTCACTGTTAAACGATGTGTTTTTTTTTTACACTGTTTATTTATTTTATTCCAGTTTACATTATGTGAAGAAATGATAATGGATTACAAAGTGCTTTTAAAAAAAAAACTGCTCTGGTTTGCTGGCACTGTTTTCAGATCTGCTTGTCAGAGAAAATTAATCAACCCCTCCTGACTAATCACAGCTGAGAGCACAGCAGTTTTCTTAAAAATTAACAGTGTAATTTTATGACTTCTGGGCAGTTATCACTATGCAGATACTATCAGATTTCAGTAAACAGATGTTAATAATTACATAGTCAGTTTGCTATGTAATTAGGCATTATTTAGCCATGAGCTAATTCATGCTGATTCAGAATATGAACCAGATACGTACACCTTCTTAAACTACCGTATGAATGGGGTCGTGTGGGATACTTCAAGTGGTGGCTATTTAATTTTCTGTTCCTTCAGGGAGGGGAAAAAAAAAAGCCAATTGCCTTAAGTGATGGAAGCATCAATCTGACACATTGCTTTTGTCGAGAAACATGCATGCACAGCAGTGAATTGAGCCAACGATCAGGTCTCATTTTTGTCATATTTATCTGTCTTCTATGGGTCTTTCTTCATTTTAGACGCTCTAGACGGACTTTGATATTTAATTCTAATCGAATTATCACATTAATTAACGGGATTTAAAATTTGTCACCGAAGAATCTGTCATATGTGCTGTATTTGATGCCTTTGTTCTAAATATTTACACCTGATAATACGTACAGTAGTATACACTGTATGGCCAAAAGTTTGTGGACACCTGACCATCTACCCCATGGGCATTTTTGAATGCTCCATTCCAGAATAATCTGCATTTATCTGTTATAGTAACCTCCATTATTCTGGGAAGGCTTATCACTGGATTTTGGAGCATGACTGAGAAGATTTGTTTATTCATTTCTTCATTCATTAATGAGGGCAGACACTGATGTTCAGCAAGGAGGTCTGGGGTGTAAGACAGTGATGCAAATTCATCCCAAGGTGTTTAGTGTGAATTGGGTCATGGCTCTGTGCAGCCCAGTTGAGTTAAACCATTTCAACATGTCTACATGGTCCTACTGGAACATACTGGGCCACCTTAGTTCCGCTGAAGGGACACTGTAATGCTAGATAATTGTGTGCTACAGCCACAGCATACGGATTTGGTGGTCAGGTGTCCATAAACCTGTCCATATTCTTGCTTTGCTGTTGAATTCTCGGATCGTGTGGATGCATTTTCTCAATACTCAGATGCTGTGTTGACATCAATGCTGTTCACTTAACTTCTTGTGTTGAGATGTTGTTTGAAAACAGACAGAGACTCGGTTGCTTGGAGAAGTTCATTCCACCACCCAGATGCCAGAACAGAGACCTGTCCTGATGCAATTATGCCTTCCTTATAAACTTGAGAGATGATGGAGGATTGGAGGGAGTATGGTGCAGTGAGATAAGTGTTTTGAGGTATAAGTGGGTGCTGGACCATTAGCTTTGTAGGCAAGCATCAGTGTTCGAAATCTTGATGTGGGTAGCTACAGGAAGCCGGTGGAGGGAGAACTTAGGAAGGATCAGTTGAAGAGGTCAAATGGTGCTCAGAACCAGACCTGCTAGGACAGAGTTGCGGTAATCTAGTCACGAAATGTCAAGGGACGTAACAAGCACCGGAGTGGCCTGTGTGGAAAGAAATGCCTGAATCCTAAAAACAGTATAACAGTTAGAGAATTTTAGTATATTATTGATTCATGTCGCTCCTTGTTATAGGTTTGATGCAAATACCAAAAAAAAGCACTCAACTATTCTCCTCTGCATTTGGTTCATTCTTTTTTTTTTATTCTTCCTCAATTTTAGAAAAAAAGACACACAGCTGGCCTAAGAAAAGCACAGGTTCATGTTTCATCACAGACATATCAATCAGCTTAATGAGTCTCGGAGTCAAAGTTTAATACCAAGACTTGACTTCTCATCCCAGTGTTGATCCCCATTCTGATAAATTTCTTGTTTTGTCACCAGAGGTTAACATCCTTTAAATACTAATGTGTTGCTATAGCTACCAGAGATCTTTTTTTAAAATAACTGTCAGTAGTCATTATTGCTACCTGGATGACCATGAAGGCTTACTTGCTATTCTTTTTTTTAATGCTGAGACTGGATTTTTTAAAATTCCACCCAAAAAAAACGTGATTGTAGACTGCATTGTTCTGTGTGTCTCTTCATAATTGGCAAAAACCTTTCTAAACAAACGTAATGTTGTGATCTTTTTTTATATTAGTTTTAGAAAAACAGTTGAGGAGTTGAACCATGAACACATGAACCAGAGTGATTATTTAAGGTATGAAAGCCATCTTGTCAGCTCAAAACCAGTCTAGCCTCTAACCATTCTAACCAGTCTAACCATTCTCGTCTGAAACATAAGGTATGTAAAAATAACAGTGTTTTTTAATACAAAACATGGAACCAACACCTCAAACTTTAGTACACATTACAACACATTACTGTTGCAGTGTAAAGAAAACAATCTTTATATAGTCTAGATAAATTCTATACGACGTTTTTCTATGCTTCATCTTCGTTAGTGATGACATCAAGCTGCTGGTGAAGCTTCAGCAAGGGTCACTGTTTTTCTTTTTTTTTTCTTTTTTAGTAAGGCTTTGATATTTCTTTGAGTTCATAATAGATAATAATTCATTGTGAATACATTGTGTTGAAGGAGTTCAGTGCATACATATTTATACACTCATTCATGCCTATTGTAGCCAATCCAGCTTTTGGGAGAACATTGGAGAACCCTGAGTTTTCATTGGAGAACCCTGAGTTTTCACGTTCTCGATACATCAGTGTGAAACTCCATAAAGGCAGTAATGTTATCCAACGCATCGCTCTATTCCTCATTGTCCTTTTATTTTCACGTTCTGAATTTATATAGGCAATTGATAGAAAGTGATTTGAATTTAAGACCAGTAACAACACCAAACCTGTATCACCTCCAGGGTCAAAATAAACCTTAGTAAAATGAGCGTGAGTCTGTACCGCGCTCACACTGTTTAAGTCTATGTGACGGATGCCAATTAATTCTGAGTGCAGACTATGAAACTGTAGTAGATGCTCGGCTCAGCTGAACCTGGATAATAATAGGAAATAAAAATAATCCGATAGTATCTGGTACAGTAGTTGGACCCTAGAAAATACACAGTATGTATTCTGCACTCTGTCCTCTTTCATGTCAACATTTCTTGTATTACTACTGCAGTTTTTCTGTGTGCCTTTTGATCTTTGGTGTTTCTTTCAGGATTTCATCTCTGCCCTTAACTCATACTTTGACCAAAGATATACTGCTTGTTACTGGACATTTTACAATGCATGGATTTAGCAGAGTCTGATGAATTACTTTCTCATCATGACACATATAAGGTGGAATTTTTCCTACTTCTCCAGGGAGTCTTGACCCTGTCACAGGGCATCCCTTCACAAGAATGAATCTCCTGCTGTGGCCACGGGTAACATTTTTTCCTCATCTTCCGTCACATTCATTGCTCCTTAAGAGCGATATGATGGATGTCCTGATCAATATCCATTCTCTCGTATACGTTGCTTCGTATCAAAGCTGACAATATTCAATTTGTCATCGTGTCTTTTTATAGGAAGACCTAAAGACAGCCCAATGGACTAAGAAAAGTGATGCATTACATTTTTTAGGTCACTCAAATGTAGCTGTGTGACATATTTATGACAATGTTGGAAAATATGGGGGCGGTTTAAGCAGTCCTGCCAGGTTTTGTGGAAAGCGCTGGATTTAGATTTCCATGGTGGTTTATAATTAATTTCTATTAAATTTCTAATTAAATAAATGACCTCCTAAAAGAATGCAAACCAAACAAAATGCAACATATAGGTGTAAATTCTACACACTATATAATTATGCTTTTTAAATAGAATAACCACTAAGAGGTAGGTGTAATTAAAATGGGTTAATTTGGTGCAACTGGCAACCCTAATACACACAAAACTATATGTACAAATATCAGTCTCTACTGACAACCAGGTAGCTGAGTCATGAGGAAACCCTCCTTCCCAGCATTGACCTGATTAGCTTTATCAGAGCCATCATCAAATCTGGAACCCGTGCCTTTCAGCCAGAGCAGATTGCCAGTAAAAATAGTGACAGATGAGACTGTACTGACTGTACAATGGTGAATACGATTCCCTGTCCTCATTTATTTTCTGATCTTCTTTCTTGATCTAAGGTCCTATCTTCATTTTACTCTTGATTGACTCTATGGGTAAAATTCATCTGCTAAAAATGGGTCACAAATCTTACCTATACTTCCATGTTCACCACCTTTATGAATTAAGGTAATGGACACGGGAAAGACTGAAAATGAGAAATGACCCTTTGTTCTTGTAAATTATTACATCATTCTTGATGAAATGATCTCCATGGGTTTTAATCAGAGATGTCTGGTGGAGTCTGTTTTGTCTAAAGTACCCCCTGCTACTGACTCCTTCATCATCCCTCCTCAATATTAGGGAATCAGTAAGATTTTTAAGAACTCTAAAGTCCACAAAATAAACCTTTACAATAGAAGCTGCTGCTTTTCACTTCTTTTAGAGGCAGGAAATGTCTTGTCGAACATCAAAGATGCCCCAAAAACAAGGATTTGTTCATTTCTCTTCTTTCTCCTCTCTTCTTCTACATCTCCTTCATACATGCCTTAAATGCCATTTCAGTAAATGAAAATATCTTGAATATAGTCCATTTTATCTATTATATTTTAAGATAGCGATAACAACGAAGCAAATATAAGAAGATTACTATTACTGCTACTAATTTTCTACTAATTTCAAGCTTTAATTGTTCTGTTTCTATCAGCAAATAATTTTGCTTCTTTCTAGAAATAATCACTAAAAAATAGCAAAATGATCTACCAATAAAACAATTAATAATAAAAAGAATATATCAGACTTGAAATAAGTATAGGCTCAATAATCACATATTTGCTTATCGTAATATTGTAAAAAATACTACATAAATTTACAATAAATTTTCTGCTTGCTAAGATTTTTTTTTTTTTTATGAAACTATCTATTTTATGTCACCATCACAGAAGTGTTTTTAGACATCACATAATTACATTTTGTAAGGGAAACGTGCAAAGTAAGAATACCACTGTGTTCATACTGTGTACGTGACAATAAATCTCTTAAAAAAATGTTTTTTTTCATCTTAAACCGCAGCAATCCTCCAACACCTACATTTTTAATTAAACAAACATCTTTTTTATTAGACAGGTTATTAAGACAAAAATACAACTCGTCATTTTACCAAGTAACCTAGAAACTCAAAAACCTCTTTCCTGAAGCCTTTCTTGGAGTGGAATACTGACAAAGCTAGAAGCAAGATGATTCAGAGCAAACACCATTAATATAAAGTCGACTACACTACTGGCAGAGCTGCTGTTTTAGAAAATGACTTGATATCTTACCAGAATTCAAAAAAGTAGTGTTTTAAGAGCTAGTTAATGCATAGTTTCTCTTCCAGACAGCTGTAAATGAGGTGTTACAGTAAGCAATGTAATGCATATTGATTATATATTGAGCTACTTAGCGACTGAAGTTGTAATAATAATAATGTATAGTCTGATGGAACAATAGGACAGCAATCCTGTTCTCGAGTCGTTTTCCAGGTGTCCGTATGAAAGATGGTATAGAAGTTTACATTTTTGTAAAATTAATATCCAGAGTCTATATAAATATATAGTCTTGCGATGTTTCATAAAGATGCAGATCATTACTTGACTCTATGACACCTGCTGGATGTAAAGCTATTTGTGGTTTTTTTCTTTGCATTAAACTGCTAATTTTTGTTCATTTGCAATTTTTGGACACCATTAGTTTCACGCTGCTGTTGTAGCAGATGTGCATTATATTTTTACTTCAATCTTGTCATCACCCTGTGGATGCTTAATCGAGGGTCTCTAATCTTCTGCTATGATACTGCTTCCCAAAAACAGAGATAGACTCCTACTTACTCACCCGTGTTTAAATGATCAGATTAGTAATGGCTGACTGGTATCTTTCTAATTGTTCATCATTTATTCTGGTCCACATGCAGAAGTGAATAAAAGCATGACAAATTCTACTGGAAGACCTTTTTTTTGCACATTGAAGCCTATAACATGCCTGACATGTTCTACCTTAAAATGGCTCATTTATGAATCACAACCTAATATTGGTTCAAGGGAATCCACTGCACAGAAAGGGGGTAAAAGTGTGCGGTGATGGGCAGTGGAAATATTAAGTTTTACTTCCTGGAACAAGTGACCTACTCTGGTGTGTTTTACTTCTCTGACACTAGTGGAATACACCAGGGATTAAGAGAATCTGAGTTTCAGCACCTAGGATGTGCTGCGGGAATAAAATATTAGATTTTGCTATTTTCATGCTATGAGATTGCATGATGGAATGCACACTTTGCATTTATTACAGCGGAAAGTCATACCTTCAATAAGACTCAACGTTAGAGTCCTTCATTATCTTCCCACGTTCCTTCCTTTTGCCAGAAGGTCACCTGTGGACAGCCAGCTTTAGGTCATTCCACATGTTTTCTTTAGGGCTAGTGTATGGACAGACATACAGACAAACAGACAGACAGTCTCATTTACTTTACTCATCCCAATGGGAAATTCACATATTTCAGCAGTATCCACAAACTGAAAAAAATTATAAGAAAGCAATAAATTTAAAAACGGGGAATGGAGTGTTAAGGTGTACAGTGTGTAGTAAGGTTCAGAACCTTTTATGATAATTGATTAATCTAACTATTATTAGATTAATCATTGATTATTTCACAGACTAATTAGTAGGTTTTGAATGATTATTCAGCTTTTGCAACTAGTTAAAACAGTGAATTAAACACATTATAACTAATAAATAAAAAAGCAATCAGTTCAGCTTTTGAAATAGTTGTTTTAATGAACTTTATGCCAACTAAACAGGCAGTTTTCTGATTCTGTCCAACTTAAATAATACCAAAATGTTCTATAACCAGTGTTTAATTTTTGTTCCCTTTTAGTAGAAAAAGCATTAACAAAAATAAATTAATTAGCTGCATTACAGACAAAACATATTTAAATGTTAAGTTCTGCCTTGCGTGTATTAGACACAAAAGTATTCTTAGTTTGAAATTTTGTGAAACTTTCCCACACCTTGCTAGATTCACATACGTTTGAACTCCATCATAATTCACGCTGTTTTCTTCTACTGCAATAGCATTGGTAGAGCTGCGTTACTCTCTAGCGCTACAGCGCCGTAGCGGTCACATCGCGTCATTGCAAGCCCTTACGTTAGGTTAGATTACGCGACAGCAAAAATAGGCATTATCTAGTTCATCTTGTCCCAGCTTCTGTAGACAATCAACTTCATGATGCTCCCACCACCATGCCTTTCAGTAGCAATAAATCATGTCTGATTTCCTGGATATTTCACATACAACAGTGTTTACAGTTTATTCAGAATGGCGTGAGAAACAAAATACATCTTATAAGCAGGAAATCTCCAGGCAAAAATGGCTTAGTAATGAGAGTGGTTAGAGGAGAACGTTCCGACTGGTTTAAATTGACAGGAATGCTACTGTAACACAAATAACCAATTTTACATCCATGTGAGCAGAAAAGCATGGTCTATAATAATGTAAGATTGCATCAGGTTTCACTCCTGTCATCCAAAAGCAAGAATCCGAGGATGTATTTGGCACAGGATTACAAAACTGGAAAGTTGTCACTTGAATTTTTTCAAAAAGCATTTTATTAAAGGAGATTGTAATTAGGTTAAAGCCATTAAGCCTATTGAAAAAAATACTCTTACTGTGTTAGTATTAACTGTAAGACAGACACGTGGTGTGTTAAAAGTGCTAAAGTCTTTGCTGTTATCCAATTAGATCAAATCTAGCTCCATTATACAACAGTCATTTCAGACATTTCTCAATTCACTAATCATTTAAATATAATTATTTCTTAACAGTCATCAATAGTATACTCACATTTAATAAAGCGACAGATTCATTGAATCTATTCATTGAAATAATTGAAACCATTCAGTTTACAGCTTGCTTTTAATTATCTCTAAAATCCTAATTAGCATAGGTCTAATATTTTGCCATTTTCTGTTACTTTATGCTAAATACTTTCACTTACATAATCCATAATTTAGCGCATTCTGTAATTTTGTGAGAAACGAGGTTGTGACATGACTAAAAACATTTGGAAGCCGGGCGAAAATAAAGTATGTTCTGCCGCCTCCGATGTTTTTTTAAAAAGCATTCATTCGACTCAAACTATAATCCTGCTGAGCCATGGAGATTAAGGTATTTTGCATACTAATACCCTTCTGTGTAATTTTAAACATTCATAACTTTGAGATTATGTGCTGACATAGTGCACATTTTCATTTGCTCTCTCCAGTTCCATGCAATTTGTCACATTTTGGCAAAAATATACTGAATTTGTTAGCAAAGCCTGAACGTCAGGAAAGAACATATGTTAAAAGAATGTGAGGTAATAACTGAAATAAAAGTGTGACCGGGAAAATTGTTTGCAGTATATTTACATAACATTTGCATATTTTACCATTTGCATATTCAATAGAATGAACCAACAAAACTAACGTGATTTTTATGAAAATTAATATGATTTCTGTTGAATTTATTGAAGCCTTTATTTTGTCATATACACAGTGAAATTCTTTCTTTTTATGTCCCAACCATTTGCGTTTTTCTTTCTTTATTTATTTTTTTTATTTATTTATTTATTATTATTTTATTTTTTTTTGGAAATTGGGGTCAGAGTGCAGGGTCAGCCTTGATACAGCATCCCTGGAGCAGAAAGGGTTAAGGGCCTTGGTCAAGGGCCCAATAGTGGCAGCTTGGCAGTGCTGGAGCTTGAATCCTGATCAACAAAACAGAGCCTTAACGACTTGAGCCATCACTAACCTACAGTTGACAAAACTTTAATTCAAATGTTTGGGAGTTAAAGGCCTTCTGCCATTAGATGGAGACTAAGATGGATGAAATTCTAGGCAAGGAAGATTTATTACTCAATATTACAGTCCAAAACACTAAACAAACCAGAATCAGAGGGACAAGCAGAATCAAGGAATTGGCAAAAAAGACAAAGTGAGTAAGGAAAAATCACAGGAGGATGAAACCAGATAAACAAACGGATAAACGAAGCTTGGTACCCACAGAACACAAGGTAAGATGAGTGTACAGTATA
>JAOTRN010000001.1:24582276-24598088 GCA_028566695.1 Bagroides melapterus
TAAAAATAGAATGTGCAAGGATCGGTGATGAAATGTATAAAAAATTAGATGATGATGAACCTCGTGACCTGACAACATGTATTGTGCAAAAAATCTCTAGTTTAATAAAATAGTTAAACATAGTAGAACCAATTTTACTCATTTCATTCACAGTAATATCTTAGGGCCGAGCAAGTTATCGTATTATTATTACCTTACCTCATAAATTTTTTAACACAGACAATTATTTTATCAAGCATTAATACAGTGTTTTTTTTCACTATTATTATAATTTATTTGATCACTGGCTCTGAATACACATACAGACACACCATGTGTCACAGGAGAGGTGGGATGTTGATCAGTACTGGTTTGGGATAGTCGTCATCACGCGTCTCAACCAATGAGATCATTTGGGGGTGGGGCTAAGACTGCTGCAGCACTCACACAAACCGCAACAGAAAAGAACTTGCGGGACATTAAAATAGAGGAAGATACCGAACTCTTAAATGGACATTTTTATTTTAAATCTGGTGAAGTGACCAGAAGTGAAGAAACTTTTCTGAAATTTCTGTTTTGAATTTTTGCCAGTTAATGTGTGAGTAATACCAGACACACCATTATTTTTTTCTATTCTTACCCTCTTTTGCCTCACTCGCCAAACCAGCTTGGGTCAATCTCAGGCCATTATTTGGCATTTTTTTGTGTGGCACAAGATGAGACATGGCCAAAAAAAGAATGAATGCAGGCTGATATTCAGCACAATTGTGTTATGTGACCCTAATATGACAAACTAGCTGGGGATATTCTCATTCCTTGTGCTACTGGAATAACTGAGTCAAAAAAAAAAAAAAAAACAGTAGTCAGAGAAAAATCTTCCTGTGTGTTTATATGGTCTAAATGCTTAGGCGGGAAAATGACTACCAGTAAGTGCATAGGTGAATAGGGACAAATCAAAAACGACACATTCTACTATGGCACGTTATTGATAATAAACAAATACAGAATGTAACATAGACAGAATAATGGATTTCCGTTAACCTTTAGTCAAATGGATTCTAAAAAAGAAAACCTTTCCAACCCTGAAATTATGCTAAGCACTTCTTCATCCTGTTATTTCAGCTCATAATTTTACAGAATTTTCCCGCTTGTCAGCCGGATGACTCATGCCTCTGCAGCTCACACTTCTTTTGTATTCTAAGTAATGTGCAGCTCTTTGACATGATAGCAGATAAATCAAATACAGACACCCTTCAAGATGACCCGAACCGGCCTGGTCAACTTCATCCAGTGCTGATCTGATCATAAAGTGAAATGTTAATGCAATTTGGAAGTCCAAACAAATCTGACTGTCTATGATAAGGTTTTTGGATAAAATAAACAAGCTGAAAGGACACATGGTGTGTTTCATTCAAACGAGTGGAAGTTATAAGAGCAGCGATACTTCTATCTTAAATTGTGTGCTTTATTTTTTCTCAAAATGCAGAATTCCCCAGAAAGTTTTAGATCAGGGGTGTCAAACTCAGTTCCTGGAGGGCCAGAGCCCTGCAGAGTTTAGATGCAACCCTAATTAAACACACCTCATAGAACTAATCAAGTCCTTCAGGCTTAATTGAAACCTGCATAGTATGTGTGTTGGAACAGGGTTGGAACTAAACCCTATAGGGCTCTGGCCCTCCAGGAAGTGAGTTTGACAACCCTGTTTTAGATGATTTCACATGATTTCACATGATTTTTAGATGATTTCACATGAATTTTTAAAAGAAACATCTCGGAAAACATTGAAAATCAAGTCGTTTTTGAACATTAGACATGTTTTTTGGGTCGTTTCCTAAGTTCAATGGATTAAAATCATAAATAAATTGCCAAATTTCTGATTATATTTTAGCTCCAGTTTTCACGTGTAAGCTTGGGTTACTGTCTGTTTGGAATTGTTCTCCAGATGTCGGCACGGAATTCCACCCGTCTCCCAATGACATGGCAGTAGGCCAACCGACTAAGCTAATAATTAGAAAATTAAATAATACATAGATCATTATATCTGGATGATTATCCGTCCAACGATCCACTCTCTCTACTTATTATCCTACACAGGGGAGCATCAGGGAGCCTTGAGTCTATACTAGGATACTCATAGAACTCAACACAGCCTGAACAGAGTTCCAACCCAACACTGGACAAAATCACACACTCATTATGGAAATTTTAGAGATTCCAGTCAGCCACATTGGACTGAGGGATGAAACAGTGTGCTCAAACCCCAGAAGCACATGGAGAACATGGGCAGCCACAGGAACTGAACCAAGGCAAACATGCGAACCACTAAGCCACTCTGCCAACATCTAAAAAATTATATCTAGATAATTATTTCATCAAGGAGTTTTGTGTAAAAATGTAAAAATGACTTTTCTTTTATTGGTGGTCCAATTATCCAGAACCAGAGCCAGCCCTTTCGTTTAGCCTGTACCCTGATATTAACAGCTCACATTAAAAATGTTGCCTGCAGCCCAAAATACAGAATGTTTGGTTCACTTCCTGAAGGTGTATCAATTCAGGAGCAAACTGCTTTCTCTTTGCAGTCAAACCATGCTATAGTACGATTGGATCTAGACCAAGACCATCTGTTTCGGTGCACAGGGTCAGGGTCTGCTTGGACTATTCCCTGTCAGAACATTAGGTGGTGTTCCGGAACGGTGTTCTGTTTCTCTTTCTGTTCTGTGTTGACGAGTCTGCCCTGCCTTACCCTTTAGCTCCTCCCATTTTTTGACGCCTGCTCCGTATGTGTCCGTGATTCCCTGTGTTGGGTTTTGAATGTCCTCATCTTGAGTTGTGTATTAGTCGGCTCCAAGGGGTGTTTTTTTTTTATCTAGATTCTTGTTTTATGTTCATTGATTTCGTTTAGTCGCATCACCCTTTTAGCACCGCCCCTTTTCTGACAAACAGAATTCCGTTAAAAACGTACTGTATTTTGCTCTTTAGTGTACTTTGGTTAGAACAGGAAGTATAGTATTGTATAGTGTAGTTTAAAATTCTCTTTTTTTTCTTTTTGCTTCTTTGGATTAGAGTTCAACCCTGGAGGTGGGGATTATTTATTTATCATTTTATTTAACATTATTTCATCCGTTTTTCGCTGCCTGTGTCCAATGATCTGTGGCATTAGTAAAGGAACGTATATGAATCAATCCGGTGTAAGTAGTACGATTAGTTTAGTATATCTTGTATCGCTAGTATATTTCACATCAACAGAAACATCGTTGAGAAAGAGATGGCTAAAGATCAAGAGAAGGGAACAGCAGAGAAAAGGAGAAAAGACTGAAAGGGAAGGCAGCATCAAATTAGCTGATGGAGAGTCTAACCGACTATGTCTTCAGGCATCGAGTCACCCTGAGCCTTTCTGAGAAGAGACGATACTGTCTTGTGTCCATACAGTACAAGACATTTCATTCTTCTGAACTCAATCAGTGACATTATAATTCCACATGAGCACGACAAGGAATAACTGCACTTGATATAGAGTGTATTGGTTTTGGTAGAAATATCCATTTCCACCATTTAGCACTTGTGCAAGTGATCTGAAACACATCCACACTTTGTAATAGTGTTTTGTCCACCGTATTCTCTCTTTCTCAATCCTGTTAAAGAGTTCATCTCATCCTGGAGATTGAAAGTAGATAAAAGGCCACCCCTATTACGGAGAAAGACTTCTACAGGGTATTGAGTAAGCCAGAAGAGACATAAAGGTAAATCTAAAACATATACTTAATATTAGCATGTAGCAAGTAGTTTACTGTATAAACACATTATACAAACACATTATACTCATCTGCTTTTAGGTTCTCTCTACTATTATTATTATTATTTTTTTTTTTTCTGTTCTAGTTCCGTTTCAACCCCTATCCAGTAACTGGTTTATTCCCAATAGTACTGTACCTGTTTGTTTCATGATTATCTTGCTGCGTCTATCCTCTGTGTGTAATTATTCTTCATAAAGTCTTTCCTAATGCACCATTCGTTTCTCAACCTGGTTTGCAGTGTCTAAGTTATTCTTGGTCTGATCATGTCTATGATTGCCTCATTAGCCTGTATTCTGACCCCTGATTGGACCGCTGGCAACAATTCCTGAAATGTCCATAAGTAAGAACGTGCTGAGTTAATGCATTTTTATTTCCTGACTCATCAGCCGACGTGTTATAGTAATAAGAACGAAATAGCGCGAGTTCACGATCGGGGTGCCATTTATTCCTATTATCTTCTATTAAAATCTGAGAAAATATGCGTTTAACTAGTCATACAATACGCTAGCTCGTCTCAGGCTACAAGCACACTGCTTTATTTATTTATTTATTTATTCCGACAGCCTCATTTTGCTCTTAAATGATTAACAGGGTTAGAAATACCAAGGTGGTGTGTGTTTTCAAGACTAGAATTAGTAAATACACAAACTGTGGTTAATTAGCCTCCATGCTAATAGCTTGCACAGGTGCATAAGAAAATATATTTGAATGATTTCATTTTGCATTGATTATTCACTTTAAGCCGGGGATTTGTGAACCAGGGGTGTAGTTTAAAAAGAGATCTCATTAAAATTAAAAAATAAAAGGAAAGAAGATTTTTATATTCTGCCATTCGTCTTCAAAAAATTTAGATTATGCAAGTAACTAATGAAATATAGTATTGTGGAATATTCCAAATGTTTAGCAGGGGTAAACAGGTTCAGATAACAAGGTTGAATGAAGATGTACGTTTTGTATAACCTTATAACCGACGACAACCTGAGACGTTAAATGGATTCACGCATCAACGGGAAAATAATAAAAATGTAAATTAAAATAGTTGTTGAGGTAATGTAAATCAGTTATTTATCTGCAACATGAAAAAAAGGTTGTTGTGAAGGACTTTTAAATTGACTTTAACCTTTACGTGTGGTACATTATTCTATCTGTAAAATGAGAATGATTCAATTCCCTGGCCTCACAGACATTCTGAAATAGTTTAACCTTACTTTAATAAGTGTTTCTGAATATTTTGTTAATTTCCTTTTAGTCAGATAAGTTTTATCCACACAGTTAAACCTTTTAATATGCCAAAATCAGCAAACCTTCATTTAAAGAACAGTAAAATCTTACCTTTTTTTTTTTGCCAAAAATCATCACGTATTATAATTATAAAAAAGAGAACCGCATTATTCTAAACAGTGTTAAATGCAGTTCATGCCATTTTGAAAAATAAATAAATTAATAAAAAATGCTCAGCAGTTGAGAAAAAAACTAGCAAAACTGAGCCAGCCGATATTGACGAGACAGAACATATAAGAATAACTTCAGTAGACAAATCTGTTCATTTTCTAAGAATAGACAGGAGATGGCTGATCTACAGAAATTAAATGCCTTCTCCGCTGAGACTACACCACTGTTGTTATGACAACCTTTAGTGGCTCTGATGGAATAACTGGAGTTTTTTAGAGAGCAAAGCGATGAAATATAGGAAGCCAAATCTGCAAAACAATGCATAATGATGTTCCTGTGAATTCATTCATTTATTATTTGTATGTAGCTGTGGTGTAATGATCTGGAAAAAAAAAATTCTCCATATAACATATTACAAAACAAGATGACACTAGATATACTTTTTATATCGAGCCAGTGCTGTTGTGTTTTTGTTGTGAACTAAAGATAATTGTTTCAGAGATCAAAAGATTTTATTTAATACGTTATTTAACACACTTACATGTAAATATCAGGAATATCTCTCAAATGTCTTCAAAGTACAGCAAAAAACAACAGACTAGGCCTTCCTGTTCCAATATTTTCAAAAGGGGACTGTGTGTGGTTGACCTTTGCTGTTATAATAAACACCACTCTTCTAGGAAGGCTTTCCACTAGATTTTAGAGCATGGCTGTGGGAATTTCTGCCCAGTCATCCACAAAAGTATTAATAAGTTCAGTCACCGATGCAGGGCGAGGAGGCCTTCTGCACAGTCTGAGTTCCAATTCATTTCAAAGGTGTTCAGAGGGCTTGAGGTCAGGGCTCTGTGCAAGCCACTTGACTTCTTCCACTCAAACTTTGGCAAAGCATGTCTTCATGGAGCTCACTTTGTACACAGAGGCTTTATCATGCTGGAACAGCTTTGACCTAGGCCCAAAACTTTTTTCCATTGAAGATAAATTGTGTGCTTTCAGGGTTGTTAGGGGAAGAGTCGCTCACAGGAATGATGGTCAAGTGGCAACATACTGGGCAATATCGTGTATTATTGACTGAAATATTGGGCAGTGAAAACTTTTGCCTATATATTTGTTATATAATAAATTGACTACAAGAAGAAACTAGAAGGAATATATCAATGTTGAATTAAGTTGAATTTATGGGTGAAAAGAGTTTCTAAGACAAATGGAATTAGTACAGATAATAACCGTGTGTATTTTATTTCTAAATATAAGTTTATTTTAATGTTTACTAAAAGTAAGTATTCTCCCAAGTAATTTTTATTTAAAAGCACACACTCCATCTAAAAAGGGTTTATATAACCAGCAAACTAATGAATAAATAAATAAAAAAGAATGTTAATTTGTTTAATTTAACCCTTTGCTGGATCACAGTGTGATTTTTAATAATGGTATAATCAAAATTCTAAAACAGCTTTTTTTTTTAACTTCAACTTTTATATTTAACTACAAAAAAAAAACATAAAAACAAATATTCTATGGACAAATATACTGACATTTGGAAAACAGTGTACGGATATTTGTTAAGCTCCCCATAAGAAAATACAGAAAAATAACCAAAATAAAAAAGTCTTGAGGGCAAACAATCAGATCTGGTGTCTGCTTTATAAAGGAGACAGATAATACATTTACAATATAATTATTACATTATGTTGATATTACTGTATAAACGACACTAAGAAAGGACATTATTCCTAATAACACTCTCTGGTGTTTATAATAATTTATAATCACATCACCCAAATGAGGATGAGGTTCACTTTTGTGTCTGGTTCCTCTCAAGGTTTCTTCCTCTTCCATCTTCCGCTTTTCCTCACCACAGTCACCTCAGACTTGTTCATTAGCGATAAATACAAACACAGTTAAATAGAAGTCTAAAATGAGTCGTGAATTTTTTTCTACTATATTTCTTATATTCTGTAAAGCTGCTCTGATTCAATGTCCAGTGTTTGAAGTGCAACACAACAAAAATTTTATTGAATTGAATTTGAAAATAAATTCTTAAACGGTTACAATGGATAACATACGTACCACATTGTTTAAATTCAGTGTTTCTGTTAGATGATGCATGACTACACCATGTGCAGTGTAACACAGATAGTAATAATCAAGGATACACCATTCTGTATGAGTTCATCTGAGAAGAGTTTTTCCAATAAGAATCCTTCTTGAGGCTTTCCTGTTGTGCCAAATAGACATGTCTGGCATGCAACAACTTCAATCAGCCTGATCGAAATTGTCACATGCTTCTCTCACTGTGTGGTGTGTCAGTGAGGGAGTAACTGAGGGGCAGCAGGATATTGAGCCTGTACTGCTGTTTCGCTGCAGGGAGCCTTGGCCTCGATCCATAATACTTAGCTCTTCCTCCGTTCCGAGTGATCCCAGCCATACACTTGAATGGTTGGAAAGCTTCCAGCCACACTTACTGACCTATGTACATCCTTTCATAGGTTTGCAGGGCTGTTAGGCACCATTAGGTTTACAGTTTGAAAGCATGTTGACGTTTTTTTTTAATTTATTGATTTAGGGCCTTGTTCAGATTTGATTTAAGTAAGGTAAGGATTTTGTAAGAATTAATACTAAAATTGTAGACATAAATATTCAGACCACCACCGCGTTAAGGTCTATTCAGTAATGAAAGGTTTATGCAGACTGGAGAGTAGAGTTAATTTTATTATACAGTACATATGGAATGTCATTTGAGGCCTTTCAGGAGATGGCAGCTTAATTAGAAGCAATACTATCGTTTTAACATCACAAATTAATAGCATAATAAAATACTCTCTCTCTCTCTCTCTCTCTCTCTCACACACACACACACACACACACAAGTTACTGACCTCAATTTAGAATCTTGTGGTGCACAATTAAATGACACAGCACAATACATAAAAAAAACCTGGGAGGCGTAAACTACGTGCAGGATCATTTACATAATCTAAATGAAAATACATAAAAGCTACATAACCCATCTCTGAATATGTCCCATAATTATTATATCATTTGCAACTAAAATAAAGAATTAAACACACTTTCATGAAATTTGATTTATGCATTATGATTTATTTTTCTTTTATCCAGCGTGTACCAGAGAGTATCTGTGCATGGCATAATCAGGTCAGGTTTAAAGCTTTACAATTATCATTGGAAATTCGTTTGACAACACCCACAGATTTAAAAAAAAATCTATATCTCATATGAGATATATATAAAATATATTTTAATGCTAAATCTGATCTGAAAAATGACACTAGCAACTCTTATCTTCTTTGTTTAATATTATTTAACCTACTCAGCAGTTGATAGTATACGTACAGTATAAGTGTTGTTGCTCTCATTGCTCTCAATGATCTCATTGGTTGAGACGTGTGATGACGACTATCCCAAGTCAGTACTGATCAACATCCCACCTCTCCTGTGACCCATGGTGTGTCTGTATGTGTATTCAGAACCAGTGAGCAACAGACTTTAAAAAATAATAATAATAATTGAAAAAAAAAAAATGGCCGATAAAAAAAAAATTATAAAATAATTGTCTGCATTAATTAATCAATTTGTTAATGCAATAATATGTTGATGTGCTCAGTCCTAATTTATTTATTTATTTATTTATTTATTACAAAAAACTAACAAATTTTTTTAACTGGGCTATGTGTATCTGCTTTTTCATACGCAACCAGCTGAAAAAATAGAAATCTGAGCGTATAAAAGTAATGAATATTCAGATATCGCAATACAGTATGTATTTGGTAATACGATGCAGATGGGAAAGCGGAGGAGTAGATTGTACCATATGGTGGTACCTGTGCATGAAATATTAAGTACAAATTCCTGAATTTTGAATGTAAAATATGCCAAGATGATTGTTCTCTGCTAGTAGAAAATAGATAGATACAGAATAGATTAAAATATAATGATTTACCTCAAAAAAAAAGCAAACTTTTCATAAATAACAATGGGCATTGTCTCAAAGCAGCTTTACAGAACATGAACATAATCCAAGGCAATATCAAAAATTACACAAATTCAAGAATAAATAATATAAATAATACATATTTCAAGAAATAAATGCTTTACTAGAGATATTACTGTCTAAAAATAATTTAAGCCTGATAAATTGATGAGAAATAAAGCCTCTGTTGATTTAATGAACATTCTGCTTGCAAATTCTCACTTTACACAACAAATAAAAATCAATCCCCTTGTTAAAAAATTGTGTACTGTAACTCCATTGTACACAACTATACAACTGTACAAGTCCACCTGAATTTAAATGTAAAAAATACAGTAAATATTATTATTAAGTATAATCGCAAGAATGCAAGAACATGTTATGAATGTATTCTTAGGTAATGGACTTCATAGCAAAAAAAAACCCTATAGTGCATGGACAATCACAAATAAGTCCCCAGAGGAGTTTCTAAAAATGGTTTTCCCATTACAGCATGTGTCACGTCACATTGGTCTACCCCTGCAATCACGTTAGTGCTGGTTAGAACTATGAAATCTCACCAGGCCTCTATTCACCGGGGGGCAATGGCCTTTGACTACCATGCTATTATCGGTGGTGATGACCATATGTGGTAGTCTAAAGCCTGTTAGATCATGTCTTGCTACCTGCTCACAATACCATAAGAAATAAAAACCAATTGAACTGGGAAATGCTAAATTATTATTATTTTTTTTTTTTATTTATATGGAGAGTCAAAAGGAGTGATAACGAGTTATTATCTTTCATGGCTGGTTTGTCTCCTGATTCGTTTTGAATAGATTACATGTGAACCATGACTTTTGCTCCTAACATTTTATATTTTTTAAGCTTATCTGTTGCTCTATGTGATGATCCATATGTGATAAATGTGTTCAAATGTAAAGTGTGCTGGCTGTAGTTAAGATGCAAAAGTATAAACCCAGTATGGTTTTAACGGAGGCCGTCATTAAACTTCAATAACAAAAATTGTGGGGAAACATTCAATGGTTTAAACCAGTGTACAACAAAAAAAATATATAAATATTTTCTTTTAAGGCATTTGGTAGACCTCAGAGCATTAAATTAATGTCATGTATACAACTCAGCTGTGTTTTAAAGGCTTCGCTTAAGGCGCCCAGCAGTAGCTTTGCTGGGATTTGAACTCACAAGGTTCCAATTAAAAGGCTAACATCTTAAACAGTGAGCTAGCACTGCGCCACTGAATATTAAACATGGAAAACAAAGACTGGACTTAACGGTAAGCTGCATGATAAGACTGATTTACAGATGCAACAGAGTATAAATGAGCTGAAGACAGTAAGATAATATACCAAAGACAAGACTGGGATGAAGCCGAGACATAAAAAAGGCATATAAAAATTATAACAGATATAATAACAGAACATAAACCTAAAACAGCTGCCATCACCGATGCTGTATTTTTAGGAGTCCATTGAATTTCCCATAATCCTGTGCGATGGTACTACCGGTGGCTTTTAGATGTTATAGCGACGACCACAGAGTTTTTAATATAGATATAGATAAGGTTGTATTTGGTCACAATTGCTAGTAGACTGGCCATACAGACCTACTCGTTTTTACTCATGACTAATAATTCTTTAACATCTAAAACATTTTAATGAGTATTTTGTATGTAAAGCATAATTTATCATAGACTCCACCTTCCCCAACTCACATACACACAGCAGCACAGATAAACGCCCACAACAAAGCGCATGACAGAGCGAGCCGTGTAAATGACCCAGCCACCTGCTGAGAGCAATTCTAATTATTTTTCTCTGCTCCAATTTATCAGCATTATGACTTATGACATACCTTGGCTTGGTGTCACAGAACCTTCACAGACTCTCACTAGGTCTACTACATCATGATTAGGGCATTAGGAGGGAAAGGGAAGGGAAAAAATCTAATAGAACACCTTGTGATCAAATGGCTGGATACTGGCAGTGAGCCAGGGGTGCAGTGTTCCTAAACTGTCCTCCCTATGGTATCATTATTTACCACAGGGGGGGAACATGATGACTAAGCGGCTTTCCCGTGTTGCATTGCTAAGGCAGGGTGCCAAAAATTGGCAACCCAATACTCATTCATTGCTTGGTCATTATGTTTGACGGCTGTTTTTTCCTCCCTGTTTCTTATGCTTACAATCGCTGTGAGAACAGAAGAGAGATGTCTCTTCACTCACTTTTTTCTTCTTCCACATTTCTTTAACTATACATCAAGACAAAGGTTTGTCATGGTTAAGATTAAAATTGATTATATCCTGTGAGAAATCATCTACAAAAACCATCGAGATGATTCTTTTCTTATGTACCGAAGGCTGAGACAAACCATGTGTTATCCTGCTCCTGTAAAGCATTTTTTTTTCTGTACTTGGTACACCATTTAAAATAAAAATTTAATAATTTAAAGAGCATTCCTGCAATAACAACAATAATAATAATAATAACAAAAACAAGCTTTAGTCTTTACTCTCCTGTAAGAAATTACAGATTGCATGCACTCACTTTTCATTCCAAGATACACATCAGAACGAGCTCATTCCCAAAAAGGCTTAAGTATCATAAGGCAATACGTTTAGAACTCTAAATGAATAACCTTGATAAAGGACTCTCACTAAACAAAGGGTATACATGACCGTGACTACCGTTTAAAGTGACCATTTGGGTGATACCACCTGTAACAATACCAAGCCAAGGTGTACGTGACCATGATTACCTTTTAAAGACACCTGACTAGATTACTATGCGTGACCAAGCCATTTGGGAGACTATACAATGTAATACATGTATTTTGTCACTGTTACACTGGAATAAACTTCTTCTGGAATAAACTTCTTCTTCTATAATCTGCACCCTTATCGGTTTATTTTACTACACTCCCAGGGTCATGGCTTCTGTATGATGAGGAGAGCTGGGAAGGAATTGTCAGTTTAGCAATTTGGGGAGAAGTTTAGTACCGTAAATGATTGAATAGATGGATGGATGGATGGACTGATTAATGAAATGAAATTAACAATAACTAATATAATGTAGGCTGGTTGCTGAGAGCAGACATTAAAAATTATTTCCTGATTAGGCCACACCCACTTCAGATTTAAATCTACATATACAGTAGACAGGGATGCTTTGACATTGTGTTCGATCTTTAATATCTCTGCTTTTATGTTCAATAACTTCACTCTAAACACCATATGCAGAAGCAAGATTATCCAGACTGTATACTTTCACGTTTTGTGTAATACCATGCATAATCCCTGCATAATAGTTTGTCATGACTGTACGCCAGTTCCGAAGACCCCGGGTGAGCAGACCTTGCTAGACTTTAATATCCATGCTTATATAAATCTCTCCAGTTCCTAAGCCATAGATAATAAGATTAAACAAAAGGTCAGCGGTATGAAAGCAAATATCTTTGCTGTATTTTGCAAAAACATGCTGTGAAAAGGTATCAGCGGCCATGTTAAAAATTTTCAATCAAGAATTGCTTTAACCTTGCTCACATTTTCATATTTTCATATTTTCAATTAAAGATAAAGTGATGACTTGCCTCTCCAGAACTGAATCATGTTTTGTTAACCTGAGTAACTCTAACACAAATGAGTTTTCAGGGCAAAGAAAGTTAGCCTTCAAAATATGTGTAATATCTTGCATTAGCTTGTTTATATGTTGATGCTTTGTTCTTTGTGCTTTATGTCTTAGTGTAATTATGAAAAAATGTAATTCATCAATCTGTACAAAGGTCAGATGAGGTATAGAATAATGAATCACTCTGAAGTAAGCTAGCAAAACAGTACTGAGCGCTAAAGACTAAGTGCTAAACACTGCTCGGTTTTAATTTTATTTGATTTTTAACAACACACAACGTCACAAAGCAGCTTTATAGAAATTCATATTTATATTTAAAGCAGATGTTACAAAGGAAATGGAAAAGACAGCGAAGGAACCAGACTCCAATGGGAAACGATCCTCTTCTTATAGTAGGATTATCGCCAACTGTATATTGTAACAAACATTAAAAAAAAAAAAAAAAATTAGGTATTCTGTTTGTTAATAATAATTGAAGAGGTAATCCAATTCCTTTTATTTCCCCCAAGATGATACTTTTCCAAAAGTGTCCTAAACAACAAGCCATTTATTTTACAGCAATTTCAAATGTATATTTATTAATGAATGTATCATGCTGTTTAACCCTTTAGAGTTGCTTTAATGTTGTGGAATTTCCATGAGACATATTATAACAACTATACAGTTTTCCCATCACTGTTTTTTCTCTCTTTTGGAGTTAATAAGACAACAAATGAGCATGTCATGCTACAGAGAAAACACAAAGCACAACATCCAGACCTTTCCCAGTGGTGGGAAACTTTCTGAAAGCCTTCACACAGTTAACACCTTCCATAAATGTTACATAAACATCTCATAAGAGAAATCTTTACAGTATCAACAATTCAGTTTGTTTGTATTTTTTAATCTCTTGATTAAATGGCTTATTTTCCCCGATGTGTCTGCCGTACAAATTAGCTGCTACAACAAACAAGCCATAATAAAGATGTTATTAGAAAATTAATCAGACACTTCTGACCAATTAGACAAGAGTTTAATAGTATCAGGGTATAAGTCATACTGTAAGCAATTATTTAATTACGAAATTAGAATAATTAACATTCCTTAGTTCTGATTAATGGCTTTATGCTTAGATTATTTATCTAATTATTTATAAAGCACAATTACTGTATAAATTGGTGTTTAATATATAAAGAGATGTCTTAATATTACTTTAGTTATAGATAACTGTATTGCCAAGATGAAAGAAAAACAAGTAGAATTTGTAAATAAAAAAAATTGTTAAATGTGTGAAAGGCAAAGTATAGGAAAGTGTATGAAAAGATGAATTATTGATTAAGTTGTTTTAGAAAAAGCTGAAGAACTGTAGAGATTAGCAGGAGGCCAGTGGATCTGAAAAGCAGCTGTCTCATATACACATCTCTCTCTCTCTCTCTCATTGAGAAATGTATTGAAATGAAGCATGTCTTAATCAGCTAATTATGGCCTAAAGGTGTATTCGGTGTTTATACTGTCAGAGGTGGAAAGCAATTACTCACAACTCAATATACAAACTGATAGAACAGGTACAGATAAACTATTAGCTTGCTAAATGAGCTAGAAAAGCTAACCTGATATAGCATTTGTACAGTAAACTTAAGTAGTGACATCAGTAATTATTGCTTGTTATGTCGAATATATCAAAGTGTTGCTACAACTTTATGATAATGACTATAGGACAAAGGTTATTTCTTTACGTATTTTTATAATCAAGGTGGCGCTCACGTCAGCTCAGCTTACTTACATATATGTATGTAAGTAAGCTGAGCTGATACATACATATATCGAATCTTTTCAGATTTCACATTTTACTTGTGTCAACTTGTAAAAGTAATTACACATCTAAGTAGTTTTTCACATATTTATTCTTATTTTTTTTTTGTTTCACACACACACACACATATATACACACACATACATTAGTGTGATATATGTATATACTTAAGTCAGTGTATTTTGTACTTTTTTCCAACCACTGCTTATATTGAATAAGTCAGTTTAGACTCCAGCCTGTCATTTGAATCTCAATAATAACACAATGGCAGATTTCTGTCACCTCAGGAACACTGTCAGACTTCATACCTCCCTTCTCTGCAGCACTGACACTTGTCAATGCATTTGTCACATTCAGACTCGATTATTGCAATGCTGTTCTTCACGGACTCCTGGTCCAGGGTCTGAACAAGTGGCAGTACGTGAAAAACTCACTGGCTAGAATTCCTGTCACCACCACACTCTGGCAGCATAACAACCCCTTCACCTCTATTTACCCTACCTCCCTGTTTACCAGTGGTGGAGGTAAGGAATTACGACTACTCCGGTTACTGTAATTAAGTAAATTTTTGGGTTATTTGTACTTTACTTAGTATATTTTTAAGTCTGTAATTTTACCTATATTTAAGTACAAATTAAGATATGTAATTTACTTTATTTTTAAAATCACAATTCGTTACTGAGTTCGACTACAATTTGAATTCATATTTTAACCACTAACCAGGATTTTGGTAGCCCATAAAAATATCTCATCTTAACGGACCAATGATAAGCCTGGTATTTGAAATGAAATACAAAACTCCTGCCGCTGCAGATTTTAGTGAGCTGATCGTGATCGTACAGTGAAGAAGTTACTGAATTAAGGTTCAGGACACATGGAGATTCGAGACAGCAACGACGATGAATCTAAAGAATGTAGAAATGTGCGCAGAAAGCAAGGTCCACGAGGACGAGGTTTACAAAGTTTAGAGTGGAAGAAAGTTTGGCCTCATCATATTTGAGTGATTCTGGTGATTAACACAACCATATTTATAGGTGAGTGCTGTATTTTTCACATACCTTTGATTAGTGTGACACCACAGAGGGATATTCTATTGGCATTTAATCGGAGAATGAATTTCCAATGAAGTTTCAATGTTAGATCCCAAACACACTTACCATATCATGTTCGCATCGAAGTTGAAGCTTTGGAAACTGATCTGTTTGAGCAGTGTACAGATGACATGAGAGATCTTAACAATC
>JAOTRN010000001.1:24786085-24803070 GCA_028566695.1 Bagroides melapterus
TTTCAGCCAAAAGAGAAAAACCTTAATCAAAATATTTTGATTGAAAAAAAAAAATTAACAAGGTCTATAACAAAGTGCCAAATCTAACACTTTACCAATAATATTAAAAGTAATGTTATTAAGTGAGATTAAAAACTCTGTTTGCTGTCCTGTGCTAATCAGTACAGACTTTCAAATAGTTTGAGAAGCAGCAGATCAGTGTGGCAATTTTCCTGAGGAAAATTAAAGAAGCAATATGTTATAAAACTGTGTCAATGATGTATTTGATCATCCTAAGTTTCTGTGAGACTAAAGTTGTGATGAATGTGGAGAAGTGTAGGATGCAGAACAGTGTCTCACTCCAAGGAGCTTAGATGCCTAAATAACCTGTTGGCACTTACAGAGCACTTCTGTGTGAAGTTTTATTATTCTATCCCCTTAAAGGTGGATCCCTTATAATCCCCTTGATCCCCTTACTGTGCTTTGCACATCCTGAATCTGTGCCAAATGTCACCCCTTGCATCCCATTAAGCCAGTATGCTATGGGACACTAAGTTACTAATCAAACAGTCTGCGATATATTTCTTTACATATGCCAATAATCACGCCGATCCTGGGTATCTCAGAAGGGACGAAAAAGTTGCTGATTTTAACCCAGTGAATATCCACTTGTCCCTCCCTCGTAGTCCTTCACTCATTAAAAGAAGCTCACTACTTTTTCCTTCTTCCCTTCTCTGTACTCAGTCATGACGATCGATTGCTTCAGCAGCCACCTCAGCCAAAATCCACCGTGCCCAAGGTTCGATAATTGGCACCGGGTCTGTTCTTCTCTGTACCATAACTCAGGGGACACATTCACAAACATAGGCAGAAATAGTGTGTGTTTTTGTAAAAGCACTGAAAAAAAAATCATGAATACACTTGAGAGAGGTTATCTTGGAGTCTGATACTGAGGGAAAAATAAATGAAAAATGAAGGTAATAAAAAATCCATAAATACTAAACACTTTCTACTCAAAAATCTATAAATACTAAACTCTTCTTACTCCCCTTTCCAGCTTCTTTCTAATATGCACTTTGCTTATAAATTGCAGACAATCTTTTTTGAGACCCTGAGTATATACACAGTACACAACCTTGTTACCAGGGTGACGGATATTAATTTTATTTTTTTTACTATTGATTTTAAGTCATATTTATTAATATACTGCCCGCTCGTGTCTGAACATAAGGTAAATAATAATACACGTGTAAGAGGAGAAAAGGATCGGGTAGACAGTGCACGTAGCACTCACATTGTGAAGAATGGCTGTTTGCTCTTACAGGCATTTACATATCTAAGGTATTATATACAGTAGATTCAAGTTCAGCCTTCTTTATACCGTAGCATCGAGTTCTGTTAGTTGAGTCACCCATAGGTAAAACCTTTCTACGTCTTCATCTCTCTCTCTCTCTCTCTCTCTCTCTCTCTCTCTGTCTATCTCTTATTTAATTATCTGTACTTCAAGATCAAAATGAGAACAGGCACCATGGTAACCAGTTGGCAAGCAGAAGTGCAGTTCTTTCGTTTTCTCTCTGATCATGGCTGCATGCTATAAACCTGAGTGGACGGAGTGGGAGAAAGACTGCATAAGAGAAAAAGATGTGTGTGTGTGAGAGAGAGAGAGAGAGAGAGAGAGCACCTGTTAAAATGCAACAGGACTTTAAACCTGCCGGATTATTAATGTCGTTTAGCATGGCCTCTCAGTGGCCGCCTCCATCGTCCCCTCCCTGCCACTGACTAAAGCACAACATCTACCCACATGTGATGACTCAGTGCTATTCAGGTCTGACCTCCAGCTGAGCCGCAACAGCAACAACGTCAAGCACGTTTCCTCGACCTGCAAACCAAACCGCCTCTCACCATCACACTCTGATCCAAGATACTCCCCTCTGCCTGCTAATCCCATCCTCCCTGGGCCAAATTTGGATCTTTCTTCCATACTCTCATACACGTTTCTTTTTTTTTCTTCCAACACCACAGCCACGAACGAGGTTAATGATACAGCATCAGATAGATGTGGGAGTGTGTGATCACTTGACACTTATTAGAAGCCCTCTCAAATTTTAATGCCACTTAACCGGAGGAAAGGGAAAAGGAGCAGCAATGCCTTCCTACCCCCTTTACTGGAGTGAGGGAAAGCAATATATTCAGCTCTTTATAGACAGACAGACACATAGCTGTGTTCCTCACTGGGAACACATAAAGAGAATTGAACCCAACTTTACTTCCAGAGAAGGTAATAAATGGAAAGGGAGAGTTGTGCTGTGGTATCCCCTGTTCATGTCCATTGTGGCATAGAAGTTTGATATTTTTTTTAAACTGGACAAAAAAAGAAGAAGGAAATTCGTATTTTAGTCTCAAGTCCAACAGGGAGTCACAGCAACATCTAGTGGAAGGAAACAGAAAGACCTGAAGAGCAAGAGATAATGCAATCTAGAGTAACTATAGCTGAGTCTTCTGATTAAATAACAAAGCAGAACACGCAACCTAGCATTGAGAAGAAGAGTTCCAAGCAACTTTGGCAATAAAATAATGCCACAAATCTTATCTAAGGAAAAGATGCTGATGAGACCCATGTTTCTCAAGGTGGGGTTGGTGGAGAGCCCAGAAGTCGAAGTAAAGCCACAGAATCAGCGATTGAGAAATATTACAGTATAACAGTACCTTTACCTTTACCTTGGTCATTTGAATTAAATGGGTTTAAATGGGTCAAAAATGTCAATTTGGACTAAATAACAATATCAATAATAGTGTTAAGGGATTAAAAGCTCTAGTTAAAATAGTAAATAGTCAAAATATACACGTTACACATTTTAAAATAACGGATAATTTTTAGAGATTTAAATTTGCCCATGAAATTTCGATACGGAGTAAAAGTGGTCTTATGAAATAAGAACCAAAACAACAGGAAAAAAAACAAAAACAACAGGAAATCCAATGCAAAAGATGAGAAATGAGAAAGATGAAAATGGTATGAAATTGTCTGAGAGCGAGTGAATAAGGATGAGCGGGATTAGAAAGTGATTTGAAAACGAAAAAAAAAACAAATGCATGAGGAGGAACAGAAGAGTCCTGTTTGGGTTTTAGCCGAGGCATATCCAGTAGAAAAAAAGCAGACAGAGAGCATGGTGCACTGACACGGAGCTCATATAGTGCTGATCCTTGGGTAAACACAGAGAAAGCGCCACTATAAATCGGGTCTTGGCCAGGCTGTGTGAGATAGCATCGCTGGCTCATCTCAGAGGAGCAGGAGACTGCACAAATACAATCACTACTACTCAATCATTGCCACTGTCCGGCCCGCTTACTGCCCTCACCCACTGCCACTGGCTGGATAATTTGAATTTATTGACACACTACGCTCCAAGGATCAAGTGTTTGTGTGTGTATGTGTGCATGTGTGTATGACTAGGTGTGAGTGCGATTTTGTTCCCCTGGAGAAGGACGTCCTGTCTTGTTGATCTACCGCTTCAGGTTTATACTCTGAACAGAAGCAATACTAATAGTGAAAAAAAAAAAAAAAACATTGTGGACGATTCAAAGGTTTATATCCAGTCTGCTTTGAAGAGTTTTATCACTTGTCTAACCTAGAGCAATACTATAAAGACTTTTAACACTCATTTTATACACCAAGTATAAATTTGCATAATGTAGCCCTCCAATTGTTCTAGACACAGACAAATCCTAGGATAAACTTTAACTGCGGATTTTACTGCAGAAGCCTCATCGACGGTGCAATTTAGACCGGACTAGGAATAATCTGTGTCTGCAAAAAGAGCCCATAGGGCAAATGGCAGTCTCTTAGAAGCTATAAATCTGAGCCGTTTTCCTTGACACCAGCGATTTATATATAGTTCAAAAGAAGTGGACGAGAGAGCCATCTTGTGGTTATGAAGATGAGCACTGGGATGAAGTCAAACATAAATTTGCACACGTTCTGAAATGATTCATTTTATTTAACATCATTTGGTCCGTTTTAGCGTTCAAGGTGACGATATTTAGGCATTCGGGCGTATGAGAACACAGCTTACGAACTCAGACCAATCTACAATGGCCCACAAGTGAACCGTACTCAGACAAACTCTAAGGATCATCTCAGTAATATTTATTTGGGGTTTATTTTATTGTCCACTTGATCTGTTGGACTTCATGACTTGAGGCTTGTTGTCCGTACTCGCTAAAATGTTCTGTCACAGATAAAAACTTAGTAGAAAAATACAGTAATAATGGCAGTGGGGTCATTTGGAGCCACAACAAAATAAATACTGTTGGGTTGCAACAGGACAGACTAATATAGGCTAATAGATGCATTGTAGCACTAGCAATTAAGCTATTATGCACAAGTAGTTAAGCAGCAATGATACTCTTTCTACAACTACTACTTTTTTATTGTATGAGCTTAACAAAACACCCCATACACCATCTGATGGTTTTCAAAGATGCTCCCAAAGACATCTCTGGTACAGGGTTAACTGGACCATGAATCATCTTTTGCTCTCCCAAAGGATCTTACTGTCAGTGTGTGTGTGTGTTGATGTGTGCAAAAGCTTCTCAGCATCTGGACACCCCATCAGACAGAGAAATCTTAGCACGGTTAGATCCTCCAGATGACCTCTACCTCTCATCTCCTATGCCCCATCCATGTTTCTGTAACTGGAGCTTGACCTAGCTCTCTGGAGGCTTGGCTAATTTACTGTGAAGATCTTTCTCTGTGGCCTACATTTCTAAAGAGCCTCCTGTTTCGCGTTGGGAGAGCAAGAGAGATGGCTTTTCCACAGCTTTTCCATTTCTGATTAGTTACTGTAAGCATACGCCGAGGAATGTTTCAGTGGAAAAGTTCAAGATTGGTTCAATTTGTTTACTGTTCCATCCAAACATCCGAATGGCCTGGGGTTGTTACCATCTTCAGAGCAACTTGGATTTTTTTTTTTTTCCTGTTCAGTAACTAATTTATCCTATTCAGTTTTAGGTGTATCCTCAGTCTATCCCAGGAACACTGTCAATCCTGTAGGACGTCTCACAAAAACACTTGGACATGAGAAATAAGCACAAGAGTAACACAATCTCAAGATCAAACCAGACACCCTGGAGCTGTGAGATAGCAATGCTACACACTTTACTGCCATGCCTCCCCTTTGGTCATGAATGTCTCACTCATTCACTTTCAATAACCACTTCATCCTAGGCAGGGTCACAGTAGAGTCAAAGAAAACTGAGTTTGAGGTAAGAATATACACTAGATGGCATACCAATCCATTTCAGGGTATTAAACAAACCTTCACACCCTCATTTTGAGAAAAATTTGAGGAGCCAATCCTCTTATTAGTGTGTTTTTTTAATTTTTAATAAGAACCCACAGGAAATGGAACAACATCCAAAACATTACACCGACACTAACTTGAGAACAGGATCAAACTGGGGACCCTGGAGCTATGAGATGGCAATGCTACCCATGTAAATATCCCATTTTCATTCCAAATTTTATCCTGGTTAGGGTTGTGGAAGATTCTTGGGAAAACTAGTCATGAAGTGATAATACACACTGCATGGAATGCCAGTATCTGTAGGGCACGTTGGATATTTTTTTTTCCCCTACATTTTAATGAATGTATTGCTTTTCTCACCATCCTTAAAATGCCCCAAACATAATTATGTGAGAAACCTTTAGTTCTTAGTGACTCTTAGGGGCAAAGCAGGATTATCTTCTAAACGATCAAATTCAAGTATCAAAGCCAAGTATCAAGTCATGCATGTGAAAAAAAACTCAGGGAAAAATCACGAGCAAAAAAAAAAAAAACACGGACGTCTTAGATGTCTGTTTGAGCGTCATAGATTACTTGCATATGTGTGTGTGTGCGTGTGTGTGTGTATCTGATTGTATCCATACATGAGCACACAACTGTAAATTTAAGGAAATATTACAGCTCCCTACAGCCACATACATTATCAGGATGACTCTTAGACACCTGCGAGCTTATGCAATCATATCATCCGTAACATATGCAATGAAAAAAAGGGTCAAAAGGAGACGTGACACAGAGCACATGACACTTATCAGTATTGGAAATAAATACACCTTTTTTCAGTCATGCCAAATGAGAGTTGATGAAATGAATGTATAAGGCTTCTACACTGAACACCGATGAGCTTACTGACCTTTTTGTGGCAGTCAGAATTGGTGGATATTAGCACATCTGTGTGCAAGAACTGGCTTGTAGGCCATTTTGCATTGGAATGTATATACACCGCTTGCTTGCTTTATGAGCCAAATGGTAAAAAAAAAAAAAAGAATAATCATTTTTCTCAAAAGAGCTGAAAGGAGTGTCTGTATCATTCAATAATGATCCTGAAATTAAATCCAAGGCATTGTGGGTGATAATAACCTCAAGTTAGGCTGAAGGGAAATTAAAAAAAAAAAAAGAAGCAATACAACAAATAAGCAATAAGAGTAATAAGCTTTAAAGTCTTCCATATGAATTTAAAGCTTGTTGGTCTCTTAGCATAATTACAGAAGCTCATGAGGCTGTCTGACTGTGTTTGTTGTGTGAGTTGAAGCTGGGGGAAAAAGCTACTTAGAGCCATCAGTTGTCTTAGCACGGGTGTTATAATGTCATGCCTCAGCATGGGTCATGTCTGCGTGTATAACATCGCCGATCAAATGAGCACAATTTATTTGTGTACACAGCGCTTGCCTGTTGAAGAGGGAATGACATTTACATATGCATGTACATGCTTGTGATATGGTTTTGTGTGTGTGTGTGTCTGTGTGTGTGTGTGTGTGTGTGTGTGTGTGTGCGCGTACACGCACCTACAAAAGTCAGTGTGATAGCAGCTATAATAATCTGCTTGGTGTTTCCCTGTTAAAATTCTCGAGGAGGATATTTTAATTGATAAATAATTCAGTTATGTGCACGTGTAAATATTTGGCACTTATTTCTAATCATTTGTACCAGTTTTAGGAAGCTGTTGTATTAAATCACAGAATGAAAGGAAATGATTTTAATAGCGATTTTAATAATTAGTTTGGGTTGACGTAATATAATAATTATGATAATTTATTCCATGTTAATGCTCTTTAAGTCAATCCATGCTTAAATGTGGTGATTCTACAGTAACCAAGACGAGTCAGCAGCTATGTATGTTGTGTTAAAGGTCCCAAGGGCTGGATGTCTTAATTCTGGGTGTCTCGATCACATTTCCATTCAGTCTGTTAGAAATATTCAGCAGTTTTCCAGTTGGGAAAAATACACCTAGTGCATCTTCAGAGCGAGCAAATAGCATCTGGAAACAAGGAATAATCGACGGCAGGAAGCATGTGTGGATGTTTTTCCATGATCAGAACATGTGGGTCCACTGAGGAGATCCTGAACAGATGATTGCCAGATCACATCCCCTCTGGATCAGTCTTTCTGCTAGAACAGTTAAGGCTTGGACACATTAGCTTAGCATAAGTGAAAATTCACAATTAAAAAGAATATATTTGTGGTTGTTTTGAATAAAATCATAGATTGTACATTAAGTTAAACTTTATTGTTTTTGGTTTTTACAAACAAAATATGTTTCTATTTTGAGCACAAAAGACGGAACCGGACAAAGTGATTTTGGAGAATTTTTTAGCAGTAGCAGGCATGAGATTTTTTCCATATTTCTCAATAATATACATTATATATATATATATATATATATTACTGTATATAAACTGGATTCATTGGATTAATGGAATTTACTATTTGGGATAAAATTAAAATGTAGTCCTCCAGTAACAAGCCAGATTAAAACAAACCGCTTTACACACGATCAAATCAAGCGATAAACCCATGATATGATTTGTGTCTGAATAATGAAAGAATCCATTGAGGTGTCTATGTATTGCGTTACTCTGTTATCCTGTAACATCTCACCATATTAGAAGAAAAACTGATGAAATCCAGGCAGAGCACAGCTGCAGCGTCTGATGGCATTGAACCAAGAGTACTGAAGTTATTTTTAATCTGAACCATAGCCTGGAAAGGGATTTTGATGATTATGGAAAACGCTGTACGTGGTCCCTGTATCTGTAATAAGGGCAACCAAATGATTTTGTCCACTGTCACTGCTTATAATGAGGGAATACTAATATGACTTTGCCCCTGTGGTTTGTCTACCAGGATGGCATTAGAGTAATGTCGGGATTATGGTCTTTTTCCCAGTGCATACACCCCGAGGGGGTCTGTAACATTTAGTAATGACCCTGTGATATGCGGTAGACATGGCTGTGAGCAACACGTGAGCACCTCGTTGAACTGTAACGTAACATTACCTTATTCAGCTTGTACAAATCTGATTTTAGACACTCCAAATTGGCTCTGTGGTGTCCTGTATTCCACCCTAAGCTCATGTTACTGTCCGTGTGGAGTTCTAAATGTTCCTCTTCTGTTTTCACATGGATTTCCTTGGGCTTTCCGGTCTCCTCGAACTGTCCGTAAATATGTTACTGGATTCAGACTTGGATTGTACTACAACATGGAATATTCTGCATCCTTTAGAACACTATACTGTCTTGTACATTATGTAAGTCTTGGGAAGTCTGGAAAACTTCATGATTTAAAAAAAAACATGCCTGTAAGTTACAGTGCTCTGACACCTCAATCTTAAACATATATTACCAAAATATTTGGCTAATATTTATGTTTAGTGTTTTATCCTTGCCTATATTTTCTTTTTGGACATGTAATTAATTATTTTTGTCGTATTTGTGTATTTAGTTTTTAATATATGATATTTTATGTGGAGCAAACTTAACTTGCTTGAACTTCACTTCATTGGTGTATGCAACAAAGGACAATGTTTCAGCTTGGGGAAAATCCTGCACTATATAGTAGAAGATGGATTCTCCAAAGCTGCCAAATATATTAATCTCATTAAAAAAAAGACTTCTGGGAGTAAACAGAAAACATCTGACATTGATGCTCAGGTGGATGAGGTGATATGAGCACAATCTGAACATTTTATGAAGAGACGTACAGTTAATAAATAAAATAAAGTATAAAAGTATAAAGGCATGAATGTTTCCTCTTCATGCCTCCTGAAACAAGTCAGGGGTCTCTGATAACAAGGTAAACGGAGCACACGTGTACTATCCTGTAACTTTCCCTATACCTCATCCTATACTCCTTCTACAGATCACCGATCGCTCAGCCAAATATCAACAAAGCATTCTGACACACGCCTGGTTCCAAACATGACAGATTCCCGTCTTGCTTTCTGTCTTGCCCTCTCTTTCTCTATTGCTCTGTTTTTCTGTCCATGTCTCTTGACCATGTATTATGCAGCTGCTTCAGTTTTCTGTGATGTCCCTTCATTGCTTTTGGCCATCTTCCACTACCCCGCTGAAGAATGTCGGGTACCTGCGCTGACCTAGCCGTTCTAATGAAGCCTCTTCCATGTGTTTGATGTCCTCACAGTGCTGGCATTCTATTTCTGTCAGCAGGTCTCAGAAAAACTTTGATTACATGGATTTCAAAGCTTCCTAAGATCTATCCTCGTGCTCCAACGAAGTGTAGCTCTGAGCTGGAATCAATGTTTGGCCGGTCTACAGTAAATGTCAGCTAGTCCTTTCAACAACTGATTATAAGCATGCCATGTCATGATCATGACTCTACTACTGAATCAAGATCACTTCAAGATTAAACACTGTAGTGTAGTGAGACTAGAATACATAAGGAGTAACATATGATGGACTGTTATGTTAAACTAAAAATCCATGACAGGATAATAGTTTCATATCCAGGTGTAATAAAGTAATAAATAAAGTGTTATAAATTATTTTCCTACTAAAGCAGAGCTCAAAGTGTGTTATTTTTCTTACACAGCAAATGAAACTAAAATTCATTAATTAAAACACGTTACTCTTCGACTGTTTTTAATTACATTTACAGAACATCCATGAAACATGTTCATTCTTGTTCTAACTTACATTCTAGCAGCTTCTCCCCCATAGCGGAAAGATTACTTGCTGTTACACACCAGTCACACCAGAGACTCCTTCCCTGAATGCTAAATAATCTCCTTACAGTAACCTCAACCATATCAACAATTATGTCATTTCATTAAGAGCATAGGTTTGAAAATACATTTAATATGAGCTGTTGATTTTGGAGTCCAAAATAAAAGTTCCTGTGAATGAGCAGTTACTATAGAAATGAAAACATAGCAGAACGATGACATTAATAAAATAATACCAGAAAATGAATTGAGAATTCGACAGCATTGTGGTATAAACTGTAAGACAGTATGGGTTTCAAATATGGTCTGGTTTTCACGTTTGCACGTGGTAATGTATTAGTCTAAAGACATGATCTATAGATTTCTACCGGAACTGCTTCTATATTCATATGTATGTGAGCTCGAGGATTCTCAGTTTAATTCTGCCTATTTTTAATACTCAGCCCAGTACAATGCTGTTAAAACAAAACCAAACAATATTCTGCTGCAGTGAGCCACTGACAGCACCTATAAAGCAGCTCCACCTAAAGCAACGTTATTTTATTCAGTCCGCATCCCATCATGGGACCATTATGCTAAATCCCTTAATCTGCTGTGTAAAATACGAGGACCCTTCCTAGAGCTGTTGTTCATAACACAGCATCACTAGCCATAAAACAGCACGAGGTCGTTCTCTGAGTTGTCCAACTCGATGAGAATCAAATTCAATTTCGAGACCCACAGGACGTCCAGCTCTAGAGAGATGCCGGAGTACATGCCTCCCACCTTCTCGACGACTCGTCTTCTTCGAGTTTGCTTCTTCTTCCTTGCGTGACACTCTATAGGCCTTGATCGAAACTCGGCTCTAACTGTTGGATAAAATTGATGGGGTTGAGAGAAGAGCCGTGACCCAGACTGGCAGGTGAGAGCTTTTTGAAAATGTATTCTGTATGGTGCCAAACATCTTCGCAGTTTTTATTTGTGAATGATGAAAAGCCATGCAGCTAATACCTGCTGGCACAGATGCTGTGCCCTGAGAGCAGAATTATTTCCTCTCCACCTTTTGCTTCAGAAGGCATGATATTCTCGATAATAATCCTAATCGTGTTGTCCTGTTTTTCCTCTGCTTTTTTTTTCATTCCTAGATCAACTGTCAATTATTTACCAAGAACATCCTGACCCGGGCCATGTACGAATCATGTCTAACTAACCCCACATGTTCTCAGTCTCTTGCTCCAGCCCAATACAGCTATAGAAGTCAACTTACTTGATGTACGAGCTACGAATTCAGCATATGGTCACTTTTCCCTTTCCAGAAAATGCATGGAATGGAGTAGCCTTGGCTTGATTTTAAGATTTAGATATGGATGAAGACTCTCTTACACTAAAGCAGGATGGGAACTGCACGTACATTCAGTGGCTCAAGGGTCTGAGATCAGTTTAGTTAGAGTGGGAAACCTGGGACAGCCTGTCAGACTCTCCAGGTTGATGATTTGTCCAGAAATATACAGCTTGCCTGGGCTCCATCAGTCATCAAAAACAACTGACATCTGTAAAGCACATTTCAACCCTGCCAATTCTATAAGAGAGCGGTTTCGACAGAGTAATAACTAATATAAGGAGAATTATTCAATAAAGAAATAAAGTTTCTTGAATTGAAAAATGCTACTTGCTTCTAAACTGTCTCTTGCTCATATGTTACATAATTTATTTAAGAACAAAGAGAAAACTGTTTCTTTAGTTTGGATTTATTCTCCCCTGATTTTACTCTGCAATTCTATCCTTGTTTTTTTTTTTTTCTTTCTTTCTTTTTAGTCTGAAAGTCATTGTGGTCTAGACACTATTGAAAACCCAGTCTCAGATGCTTCTACTGAAGAAAAATCAGGCAACGTCAGAGGCGTGAAGCAGCTAAATAACCCCTTTTAAATAAGAAAATAAGTTTTAGACTTAAGACACAGAATCAACATACAGCCCTACACCTGTTTAGTGTTTATTTAGCTTCTGTTTTTGTGGCTGTTATTTGAATATTGTAAATCTATTAAAATATAAATATCATTAGGTCTTGGAGAGAAATTCATCCTATATTGTCTTATATCGTAATTTACTTTTAAATTTAGATTTAATTAATTGGGTTAGGGTTAGGGTTAGGGTTAGGGGTTAGGGTTAGTCATATAATGTAATTGAAAATTTTTTACTCTGATAATTAATTGTGTGTGACTATGAAATCATCATAAAAACATTTCATTTTTTAAGTGGATTTTTGTGGCTTGCATTGGACCACTGCATATAGACTGTCTTTGAAAGCCAATATTTGTATGATAGCATTAAAAAAAAATGAATCGCTGCATTCTTCTCTAGTCCACCATTAACGATCTACTGCGGAATCAACCAAACAATGCTTAACTATTTAATGTAACAAATTTGAATTTTGAATAGGAGAATAAAGGGAATATCGAGAAAGCTATTCCGGAAAATAGTACTACTTTATGCGGAAGTCCTAAGAGGTCATGCATTATTATATTTTTTCTTTCTTGTTTTATCATGATAACAATCATTATAGCTAGCGTAAAATATCGTTAGCTTGACATAAAGAAAGTTGTTTTGTCATGATGACTTCATTTTCTCATGATCTCTGCATGTACCCCATTGTTAATATTTAATGGATTATTAAAACATTAAGCCTTTATGTCACTTGTTTTGTAGTGAATTTATTTAAAAAATTATCTTTTTGTTAATGTAGTAAGAGCTTGTGGACGCTTGCGTTCCTGTTTCAGCGCTATTAACGCTGAGTTATTGCGCTTTCGCTGCCTCTAGAACATGTTCTTATGCAGAGATCACGAGAACATTAAGTCGTTATTGCGACAAAACAATAAAGAAAAAATATAATAATGCATGGCCTCTTTCACAGGAAACTTGCTAGACAAAGCAAGACAAAGAAACAGATTAATTAATGTGACTTTATAAACCTGTTAACTACTAAAGAGTCCCTGAACTACTATTCTCACTCCTGTCCATCTTTTTTTTTTTTTTTTTTTTACAAAAGATCACAAACAGTGCAGACATTAATCCTGCTGTCTCATGGAATAATAAACAGTGAAAACTAGTCAGAACTTTGTGGCCCACTGCATGCTCCTACAGGTTATAAATCAACATACCACACACTTGAAAGAATAGGAAACTGATGAAGCCTACAGTCTTTGGAAACAAATGAAGAGTCTGGTAAGTGTATAATAGATGTACTTCGATAGGTAAGTCATGAATTATCACAGATTCTAAATCACTCTGTAGCTGTCAAGTGTAGCACTCCGGCTTGAGCTCTGAATTTGTTTCCTCCAGCTAAACCGACTACGTGTCTCGTGTCTAAAAGGCTAATTAAACTCTTTAGTCACCGTGACTGGAGATAGGTGAGTATTCAGGATGTAATGCAGAACGGCAGAGGACCTTCAAAAGCAAAATCATCTCATGAACATTCACTGTTTGTTTGGTCACCGTGACTAATAGGTGCTTCATATGCATTGTTTTTAGTATATGAAAAATAACTCTAGATGCTAAGCATTAACAACGGAAAGCAAAACCATTTAAGGGCTGATAGACTGTGGGTGGGTGAACTCTCTAACAATGGGCGCTATTTATCAAGCCTTAAAGGAAAGCTGTGTGTGAATGTGTTTGTAGGTAAAACCAAACTAAAAATCCTGCAACATTTTTACTGATTTTCTTCCTGCTTATGTGGTATGAAGAAACTAATACGTGTTAATAAAGAAAAGATCTCATCTTAACACTGAAAGTGTGGCGTGTGTTAAATCTAATAATCTTCCATCATCTACCACAGATACAGGAATTCTTCAGTCTTTTAAATGGTGACATTTCTTTGGATATTAATGAATATCTTATTTTTGGTATTTGTTTCTTTTCAGGATATTAGTATGACTTTCACAATATTGTCACCTAATTTATGAGATTATACACGTAATGTTAAGCATGTACCATCAATGGACATTCACAGTAATGAGTTTCCTTATGTGTAAATTTAATTATTTTACATTTCTTGGGTTCATGCTCCTGCAAATGATTTATGAATAAATTCATACATATTCTGGTTAATAAATGAGGCCCAATCATAATATGATCTATGATTAATTCCTTTTGTTGCTGCAATAAGAGCATCAGGGCGAAACAATATGAACTAATGCCTGGTCAATGCTATGGGCTGAAAAAGGGCTGGAGATAAATGCTTTCATCAAATCCTACATGTACAATCTCAGATGCATGCATTTAAATGTTATTTTTCAGAAGAATTCGCCTCCCAGCCATACCAGACGTTCCAAGGCAAGCTAAACAGCCCGGTTCTGCCAAGAGCTATTTTCTAATGGTGATCAGAATGAAACCATTGAGGAACCCTGCTATTCGCTAATCTTTAAAATGGCTTCTCTTTAATGCCTTCGCTCTTTCAAACTCATGCTTATCTTGACATGAAGACATGAGGTCTGCGGCACATTAATGTCATTAACCGTAACATAAAGCTCCATTCTGAGCCCCAAAGCCCTGTTTTCAGCACATAATCTAAAGGGCAAAATGGAAGAAAATCCCAATGATACCACTGATGCCAAAATTGCATCTGTGTCCTAAAGTACCCATGCAGAACAAACAGGCATATCCATAACTACAACCCCGGAATAAGCTTAGCACAACCCAGACAGCATCTTTGGCCAGATGTTATTCTGGTTTGCCCATCTGGTTTGCGATCAGGATGTTATTCTGGTTCGCCCATCTGGCTCCCGATCAGCTGAACTTCCTGTGATATTAAAATTGAGCTCAGCGGTGCAGGAGAGGATGCTGGTGAAGATCAGCACCAACAATCAGGCCTAATGAGCACCGAGGGTTCTCAGTGCATGGTGACAGTCAGAGGAGGCTTGGCAGGCAGCCCACAAGCCCAAACCATCTGCCCCCTGCGTGTCTCACATGCTTAAATATGCTCTGAGAAAGTTCCAGCAATCTTCAACCTCAACACCCCCCTCACAAGTTACAAAGCGCTGTCTGGGGGAATGTTGGCGGCAAAGGCAACCTGCTGCCCTCGTATACGCTAATCGAATTTGTAATGATCGGCAGTAATTAGACCGAAGGAAATGAGAATAAAAGCCAAAGAGTGCTCCAGGGAGAAGCAATAGGGATCTCCATGTTAAATAATCATTGTACACGATTCAGTCACGGTAGGAAGTACAGCACAGCACAGCACTTATATACATCTAAGATGTCTCGTAGCTTGGCAAGCGAGGAGAAAACAAGATCATTTTTCCATTATGATCCACAAATCATTTCCAAGTGAAAAAAAAACAAGCTTATATACAATTTCACCGTAGCTGGGAAAGACAAAAGTAAATGTTTAAAACCATTCCAGTGATCAACTGGCCTTTTGATGAAATTACTAAACGTCTAAAACCCGTATTCATTTTATAGTGGCGCTGCTCGGGGTAAAATGTGGAAGGAATGTAAATATGTTACATCCCTTTTGTTTATCTCATTTTTTTTTCCACTGTGGGGTTAAGAAGAACAATCCTGAGATTACATTACAAACTCAATATTCACAGATCTGATGAGTCTGTTATGACCAGTAGAGAAGATGAAGACTATGGGTAAAAAAAATGACTTAGTGTAATTAAGTTCAGAGCTATTTCATAAATCTCATGAAGTGTCTCGAACAGCTAATTCTCGAGTGTTTGTTTTATCTCGTGCTACAGTGAGACGAGATTTCTTTTTTCTTCTCCGGCTTAAGCAGCAGTGAAACTAAACGGAAATGCCAATTCACTGAACAGGAAAGTATGTGGGACGTGAAAAACGCGTTTTTGTTCCTCGTAGTCTTTACTTTTTTTCAACTTTGAAACTTTTATATTGAAATTGCAAACATTCTATGAGCCAATAGAAAAGAAGAAGGCAGGACTGTGGTCTCTGATTGGTAAAAGCAGGGTACAATGTGCTGTTATTATTTATTTTATTGGCACTGACCATCTTATCCATAGCTAGTTCATGCTAAATTCTGTTTTTGTCATTGTTTTTTGTTTTTTATCTGCCTACTAGGATTTTCTTATGAGCCATGTTATGAGCTTTAAACTTTGCCACATCAGATATTTTCACAGGGCATCCGGGTGAGGTGTGCATCAGGACTGGGATTGCCTGGTCACCACTCGAATTCTTTGAAAAATATATCATGGGCAGAGGACAAGATTAAAGAAACATTGAAATTCATTAGTAACTCGTACGGTGTAGCTGAGGTTGAGGAACTGTCAGAGGCAGAATTCACAGAGCACGCTGCCAGTCTCGGCTTTGCTACATTTGGGGCACAGATACAGATAGTAGCATTGTGTTATAGCAATGTGTATCTAAGTACATTTTGTTACTAATTATTTGTTTACATTTTGTAGGATTGAAGAAAATATAGAAACCTTTACTAGAAAATAGAATTTTACTGAAATTCAAACTGTCATGAAATATTTTTAAAATAAAATTCAATTGTTTTCCCACCTTGCCTTTGGCACTTAATGTTTTCCTTACTCTTATACATCCATTTTAGACGCATGGAACATGCAGTGCATCCAAGAGGCGGAATCACCTTCATATTTCATATGGTCAGAGTTATTCTCTCTTAAGTCACTGACACACATGGGAATGAATCATCTTAAGCAGTTGGCTTTCACTAAAGCACTAATACCGCTCCTGTCCATTTTAAAGTAGGACGATATCCAGAGAATGAGATGCCACATGGTTTTGGATTTATGCCATACAGATTTGAGCCAAAATCAAAAATTCCAGCATTCAAAAACGTTTTATGTTGGTAAAGCACTGCTGGTAAAAGAGCTCCGAACATCACAAACGTATTTAGACCATTTAGACACTAATTTAGACAACCATTTAGACACTAATATGCAAGGGTCGGAAAAGAGAAAAGAACCAAAATAAAAAGATATAAACACACCAACAAATCATTTTTGCTGATACTGAGCTTTCCT
>JAOTRN010000001.1:25123696-25136798 GCA_028566695.1 Bagroides melapterus
CTCACTACTGCTAATGTTCATACAGCTCACTACTGCTAATGTTCATACAGAAAGAAAGACTTTATTTACTTTAACTCTGCTTTCACCTTCATTCCTGATAAAGCTCTACACACCCAAAGCTCAATGAGTTAGTGAAGTTTGTTACGTTTGACGTAAATCCAATATACTTAATCTGACCAACATTAATAACGTTTCTATTGTCATGTACTAAAGGAAATAGGACTATAGTATGTCTATAATATCAGTGTGTAACAGGATTTTGTTTAGTTTAGTTTTTTTTTTGTAAAAGATATACTTTTATCAGTTTATTTTGTTTGCCTTCTTCACCAGCTATTTTTCTTTTCTTTTTTTTTTCTTTTCACACTTACATTTCAGGACATTACTGCCATACTTACAGGCTTTCACACTTCCAGTCTACACACACAGGAAGTGTGAAGCCGGAGCTCTGAATTTTAGACTTTTTCTTTTCATCACATCTTCCACAAAATATACGCATGTTCTTCACAAACTAGCAAAAAACTCGCTAGCTAACATGAGCGTTGTATAGGAAGTGGACACAAACACTTATGATGGTCTTTTCCTTATCGTCTTTCCATCGTCACACTGTGAACTCTGGGTTTGTGGACTCCTTCATGACTTCCTGCCATTTTCTGAACTTTAGTCAAAAATGCCGTTACTTATAATATTTAGCAAGTCAGTGGATTTGTTCTCATTCCACCAGCGCTGAACATTGCTGTTGTTCTTGCTCTGAATAACAGACATGCTTGCGAAGGAACGACTGTTTACAGCTACTATAACGTAAGCGAGAACAGGAAGTAACTTGTTTTGCGGATGAAAAGTAAAATCCACGCCTTTAAATGCTCCAATAAACGGATTGACGTACAATAGAAAAATAAAACATGAAGGTCTGGAAAACCGTTGTCTGATACGAGATCAAGAGTTCAGGACGTGCTGCTGTGGGGGAGGGGCGATTGTTTGTCGTATTGTTTTTCTCGAACACTAAGTGGTTTACAGAGAGGATCGGAGAAACCAGTCGTATCTACATCTCTTGCTTTCACTCAGTGAGCGTTTAATTTTTCCTCAATAACTCACTGAGGGAAAGCTTTCAGTCGTACAGTCGCAAGCTACTCAAAGCCCAGCCAAAAATAGAGCCGCAAGCCGAAATAATCCTCGAACCTTGTGTGTTTGTGTAACTAATGTGCCGCGGCTTACTATAGTTCTTTAAAGGTTATAGATTCTCAGTGGAAAAGCATGCAATGGATTTCTTTTTCCTCTATACACAGCAGCTGAAAATACACTGACTGGCCGTTGACACAGAGACTAAAAATAGCATCACGGTCATATTGCAGGTAACAGGGACAACTCGGAGGCGAATAATGAGCTCTCGACCCGACCTCCTGCTTTTCAGCATCTGCACTCTCCTCTTCCTCCTCCTCCTTTCCTTCCTTATAGAAAAATTACATCTAAAATTATAGCCAGCTTTATTGTAGCTGTGAAGAGCTGCTGGATCCATGCCTCGTGCTCATCTAATGCAGGGGAGTTTTTAGGTTTGTTCTAGTTTTGTCTTTAATTTCAAACGAATCTATTAATAGCCCATAAAGTGTGCACTGACACACCTGAGACAATGCAAAGAGACGTTCATTAACGCCAAGGCTAAGATTCTGAGGCGACGACAGGCCAAGCTGCTGAGTGACACCTTAATATTCAAAAGAAAAGATAATAGAGTGCGGAGAAGAAAGTATGAGACTGCAGAGAGGAGAACAATGGCTGCTAAGTGGATCAGTGATCATTATAAGAGCTGGAAGTGACAACGAAAGCGAAGCAGAGTTAGTTGTGAAACGTTCCCAATAAAGTTCCTTATTATAAAGTTCCCAGTTGACGCTTTTGTACAGTCGAGTTTGAGCGAACGTGGATGTAGAACATTTTGTTCACATGATTTCACAAAAGGCTGATGGTGTGTATGTTAAGAAACGATTTTGAAGGTCGAAAATTTTACCTTCACAACTTCTTCCAAATCCTCTCAGTAGATTTTGGTTTAATTTCATATAACTGTTCACAAATCACAGCTTTATATGAATACGCTCGTTCTAGTACAAAAGGTTATTGTGTTTGTTTGTTTGTTTGTGTGTGTGTGTAGATGTTCATTTAACATTTACAGAAGTCGTCTCCAGTGCCAGCACTTTGCAACAGTCTGAGGTAAAGCTGTAACTTTTCTGAACAAGCGCTTCTCTAGACATAACACAACAAGAGTGTGTAGTTCAAGTGCAGAGATTATAGACAAAACATAACAACAGGTCTTAAACAACAGACCAAACACAACCAAACACAAAACGATATGCAAACAATGAACAAAGCCAAAACAACAAATAAGGTAAAGAAGATGAAAGAAGGCAGGACTTGCATTGAAACTGGAGGCTGGTGTTTTTAGAGCTTTTTTATTTATTTATTTTTTTAAAGGAAGTGTTGTGGTGTCTGTCGTGTTTTGTTGATGTTCCGCGCTATTGAACGTAACTGACGATGGTGTTCTGGTCATGACCCTGCTGTTTTTCTTGGTTTTGCACAATGTTCTGGTTTGTTGTGTTGCAGGATGTTACGAGGTTTCACTTTTACATTTCTGTAGTTCAGTTGTAAACAGATGCAATGGGGGATGCAAACTTTTGCACAGATCTCAATCTAACATGCTGTGATGTTTATCTGTCGCATTAACACAGCTGAAGGCAGCCATAATCAACATCATAAAGATAATTATATGCTTGTGTGTGTGTGTGTGTACATGCTCTCTGACACAGGTAACGTCTCTCTTCAGAATGCCATCGCCTCTTTGAATAACACAGGGTCGTCCCACCACGACCTCTTTGCTCAGATGGAACGTACCAGTGTATGATTTAGTGCCTGCTTTTCCTTTTCTACTGCTCTTTAATCCTCTCACCTGTGGGATCTAATTTTAGCTGAGCATGAATGCACATTGGAAACTGGCTCTTCAGCTCTTCCCACACACAGCTCTCAAAATATATACACTCAAAGTTTTTTTTAAGCTCTAGACATTGGTATTTCATTTGCTTGTTTGTTAGCTGTGCTCAGGTTTGAGGAATTCATTCAGTATGCAGGTTAAAAGGAAAGGAAAGGAATGCAAAGTGTTTTTGTTTTTGCCCTCCAGTCAGGAAAGCATGTGGGATTTACAAGGAAAAGGCTCATAAAACAAATCTGCTTCCTGTAAGGCAGGGGCAGGTTCGGGGGTGGCGGGCTCCGGAGGTGGCTCAGAAACCCGATACCCTTCGGGGTCGGGAGGTAAAGCCGCATCCCTGGTCCACCTGTTAGGAAGTCATTCATTTCTATTCCTATCTCCACCACCCACAAACACCCCATCACCCCCCCCCCCTCGTTTTTGTTCTTTTCCAACATCCATCTTCACCGTTCAAGTTCTGTTAGTCAAGAATTTTCGGCTTCAGTATTCCTTCCTTGACCGAATCCCCGGTCTATTTTCCTGTTCCCTTCGTCCGCACCTTATCTGTCTCCATCCTTCTTTGATATCACCTTCTAAATCCCAGTAGCATGTTCTGCTCATTGGTTTTGGGGTCAGCTGGTCATGTTGGCTCATGGTGAAGTATTTCAAGAATGTCCATGACCCTTTGAACCTCCATAGCTCCAACATCCCTCAGCAATACAACACCACCTCCACCCCAAGCCAACATCCTGCCCCATCCTCTTCCCCATTCTTCCTCCTCCTCCCCTCTACCATGACATCCGTGTGGCGCCTCCATGCCGACTCGTCCAGGCCCCAAAGGCTTAACCCTGGCATTCTTACCCTCCTCCGGGACATGTATTAACCTCACTATGTCCTGCTAGAAGACAAGGTTAAGTCTTTAAGTTGAAGGTCATGTGGAGAAGAAGTGCTCCAAGGGGAAACAGTGCTTAGTTAAAGAGCACTTAACCGCAAGGCTCAACATTCCTCATTGGCCTGTCTGCCTCACCTCAGCATGCCTCGCCTCGTTTGCACGGCTTTCTGTGCCGCACACTTACAGCTCTGACCCTCCTAAGACATGCAGAACACCCACAATCACCACCAGTATCACCACTGAGTGCCCTTGAGGGATCAGAAGGTCACAGCATTGCATTGAGTTCATGTTTAACTTCAAATTCCTGCTTAAGTTTGCATTTTCTTTTACATTTTGAAGCCCAAATCCCTTTCAGTGAATGAAAAGCTCTGGGATGAACGTCTGCATTGCGCATACAGCTTTCAAGCCGTCACTATTGTGATTCAGGCGCATTGTATGGGCGCAAGTCGTTGCCAGTTACAGTGGGTGGGAATTCTGTTGAGTTTTGATGGGAATGCAGGCCTCGAGTAGGGTTAGGTATTAGCATTAGCATTCCTATTGTCTGACTGACAAGCAATTAGGGGTTTAGCTTGTCGTTTACTCCAAGTTCCGTTCCCACAGCTACTTCGCATTTGATACCGCATTATCTCAAGTTCAAAAGCAGATTATCTTGTGTTTGTGCTGCAATGGCATTTAGCTGAAGTTAAATCCTACACAACGACCCTCTTGTTCCTTCTGTTTGTGTATTCAATTGTTCAGTGTTTAGTTGTATTGTTGTCTGCGTTCAAAGGTAAACTCTTGTATTTTTTAAACTATTGAGATGTCCAAGATTAAGCATTCCTGTATCTTTATTAGTTGAGCTTTCACTCTGTAACTTTATGTACATTGATGTGGTGTAATAGTTCTTCGTTGTTGTCGTCATAGGCCAGCAGCCTATACAAGCCTGAAATAAGTCTGTGTTGTGTGTTAGAGGACATTAATCAAAGACAGTGCGGTGTGATGATGAGAATGTTTTCCAATTTATAGTTACATTAAGTTAATTTCCTGTTTTTGTTATCAAGAAATCGTAAACCGTATCTGTTATAAAATGCTAGCAGTGAAGAGTGTTAAAAATGTTAAATAAATAACTTGGAGAACACTCCTCACCTTAGCAACGATTACACAGGGTGTGTTTTTGTTGTTCTTGTTGATGTGGCGCATCTGCTATTTAAGAATAATAATCATTCTTCTCTATTGTAAGACCTAGTGCAGTTTGTGTCTTATGACCATAGTGCAAATGCGTCAGTGTTCATAGCGTGTGTACGCTACATGCTCTCCACCTTCCAGCGAGCCAGAGATTTGAAGCCTCTCTCTTGTCAGGACAGAACACTGTCCATCATTAGCACAGAGTCAAGAGAAGCCTCCAGAGGCTGAGAACTGAACTCGGGTCAGTCGTCCTCGCTCCATCTCTCTGCCAGGAAGCAGAAAGTGTCTCATTAACTCACTGGTGCTATCTCCAAAGCGTTGACCCGACCTGACGACGGACGGGCTTCAGGCTTGTTTTCTTTTACTGCAGATGAAGTTTTTTCCTTTGCGAAGAGTCGTGTGTATGTGTGAGAGAGAACACAAGGTCACGATCACACCTCTAGTCAATTACCTCCAGAGCAGAGCTGTGCTATGAATCATATTTTTAACCCCACTAACAGATCTTGGCGTTCTCCTATAGGTAATTAAAACAATGTAGACCATGTCTTATATTGGAGATCTTAGCTAATTGGTTGTCATTCAGTATCCATCCATCTGTGCCATATCCTGCCTCCATCATCCCCTACACCATGTCCTCTAGGACTTTGAGTCCAGCATCTGCATCAACTTCACAATGTTTACAACGTATTTTTCAGGAATACGTTACTGGAAAATAGTCCAAAGATAACAGCGAAGCCTGACCATGCTAGTCATGTCATAGCAGCACACAAACATTAACCCCTCACAAGACTATAAAAATTAAACGTAAATAAACGTACCAAACATGTTCAAGGGTGGAGTACTCTCATAACTGTATTGAGCACTGAGCTTCTTCCCTCTTCCTGCCTTCACTCGTCACCCTTCCTGTTCGTTCTTCTATCTGTACTTTATAGACCTGTCAGGCTTACCCCAATGTTTTTTCTGCCTTTTGCGTTTTGTTAGCTGTTCATTTTACAGAGTGACTCGAGGTAAGACGGTGATGAAGCATGATGTTCCTGAACAGTGGGAGGAAATGAAAATAGATAGTCTAGAGAACTAGAGAACAAAAGTTTCATGTAATCAGATACTCTCTAGAGGGCATATGTCCCACCACCCAGTGACATTTCTTGTTGGTTGTTGACAGTTAACCTGGTTCAACGGTGCGTTATTATTTCACAATGCTCCATTTTTCAGGCAATCCCTTGTTGTAGGAAGAAAATGGTTGGAGTTTTATTTCGAAGATGGTGGCATTCTTCTCATACAACACTATCTAGAATACAATTCTTCGAATGCTATGCACCGTCTCCATTTTATCTACTAGTCAGCAGCACAGACCCTTGTCTTCATCTTAATAATTCTGTTTCTCCAAAAAATATATCTCTCCATCTTGTCGTCTGGGATACCATGGATGGGTGTGGCTGAAGGTGGATATTTCTCATAAAGATTTTCTGTTCAGATCTTCACCTAGCTCCTGGAGCTTCTGTAAGTTTTATTTAAATGTGTCAGTTCTGTGGTTCTACAATGACTATTAGCTTGCCAAGTGGATCACTTCTGGGTTTCAAAAGGAAATGCAGAATCAAATCCTGACTCTCCAGACCTTCTCTGCAGACTCTTCACTATTAATTCTTGCATTTGGATCTGTAATTCAGATTTGTAGCACCAGGATTATTTGCAGACACGTGCAACCTTCACGCCTAAAATTCAAATCTAATTATTGATCTGGTCCCTATTTTTGTTCTGTTTTTGGAAGCCCTTTCTTTCATCTTAATAGGTTTTGTACTTCAAAGCTTTGTCACTGAAAGGAAACGTTGACTTGCTCTTCAGACGTACTCCTCCATCTGCTCTCTCTCTCTCTCTCTCTCTCTCTCTCTCTCTCTCTCTCTCTCTCTCTGTTCTGTGTTATTTTTAGATCTTCTCATGTGAGGGTGATCATTCAGGAAACACACTTCCCAAGCTCTTCAGTAATGTCCCTGATTATGCAAAGATTACCCAGAATCAATGTGCCCACTGTTTCCTGCGGCTGGAAATCAGTTATGGGGCTTTTTGGGAATTGGTAAAAAAAAATGTTCTCCGTTTTCTCATTTCTAATCCTAAACCTTGGGCACGTAAGATCGGCACAGTAGTGAGCTAACACGTTAATGAAGCAAAAGTGCGAGAGTTCCTCTTTCAAGCAGTAATACGGGGTCAGATGGCAGCAGTTTGTCTGACGGCATGACGTTTTAATTGCAGGGTAAGCTTGGTTTCTGCTCCACTTGTATTTAAAACACGAAACAGTGGGCTGACTCCTCTTAACACACTGTTCATACAGGCTGAATTAGGAACTGGATGTGGGTGAAGTTTTTAGAAAGGATGTTGTGTCACCGTATGACTTCTTCACCCAAACAGCATCTACAGCAGAGCCATTTGACCAAATCTTACATAATACTTTTACTAGCCTGTAGGTCCAGAATGTAGATGAATGACTGGTGACTGCAGCCTATTTATAAAGTTTGATTGTTAACAGTTTAACAGCTTGCGGATATAAAAACGACACCAGTTTGACCAGGTGATGTTTTCTCTCCTCAATGGTGACTTGTCAAACACCTGATTTAACGTGTGGAATAAACACCTGACTCTATCCCATCCTAGTTATCTATCCTGCTTTCATCCTTGAGTATGTTAGTAAAACAGATCTCTCAAATACACCTGCAATGTTTTTTTGTTTTTTTTGGTCTCAAGTAAATCACAGAATCCAAGAAACAGAGAAAAGTTTGAGTTCATTCATGCAAAATAAAATCAATTACTGTATGTTGGACATGGCTAACAGTAGTGTATGTAGACAACAGTGTCCACTGATCCATTCAGTGAAGATCCTGAGTCTACAGAACCAACCCTTACAGTAGGACCTTGTACTGACCCCACACAGAGGCTCTTCATGGCTTTGTTGTACAGGTGTTGTGGAGGAAGAGCGAAGAACCAGAGTTAAGGTCATGATGGGGTCAATACCTCCCGAATGATTCTGGAGCTCCCCCACCCTCACAGCCACCTGCAAGTCAGATGTAAAGACAAAGAAAGAACGACTCTCTGAATTCAAGACAGGGTTTTTATGAGGCACCTTGCTCCGGACAGGGGAAGTTCTCCATTGTTCGTATTGTTCTAGTCTTGTGTCTTTATTAAGAAGGCCCATTGTTTCAATCCTTTAGGCAATCATCATTATAGTTTGTATTTGACCATCCCACTAGGGTGTAATGTTCCCCTCATCAACACAGGAGAGATAAAAAGAAGTTTCTGCTGAAAGGAATGGATAGAGAAGGAGCGAGTGAGTGATTCGGACTTTGGCTCGATCTGATCACGATACTGGAAAGATTGAAACATGTTACAACACACCGATATATAATTATTGAAGTTTAAGTCTGTGGAACTTTTGAAAAAAAAAAAAAAGGTCAAGTAGAACGTCAGCTGCAGTTGATCAAAGTAATGATTTCAGTGGAAATAAATTTGGAGTAAAATGACACTTAAAAAAAGAAAGAGATACAAAGGTATATGTTACAGTGAGGTATAAAAAGTATATGTTAATGTAGGGCTCATCAAAATGAGGACAATTTATCACAATATTGATATCATCTTATAGTTACTTTTTTGAGATATTGTTGCATTTTTTTATTTATATGCATTTTATTACTTATTCTGTGGAATTATAGTCTTTTTCTTTTTCATTTTCAGTGTTAGATATGTATATATTTTTAAATGAAAAACAATTAAAATAATTAAATTGAATAAAAAAAGCACGATACTTTGATACTATGATACTTTTGTCATTTCGCTCCACCTGTCCATTAATGTCCACTTGGTACTGTATATAGCATATCTCGATTTCATGATCAGTTGTGTTAGAAGGTTCAGGGAAATTGAGCTTTGTAACTTTTTTAATTTGAGTAATATTTAAGATTCTTCTCATCTAACACCGTCCATAGATGTCCTTGTGAGTGTAGAAGACCAAAACCAGCAAGGTAAACGATCATGCATCGAGATGTGATTGACATTAACCTGATCCACACGGCTGTGGAATTTTCCTTCCCCCTCAAGTGCTTTTACTTTTTTCTCTTTTCTTTCTTTTCTTTTCTTTTTTTTTTTAACCTCCCCCGTCCATCTTGTAAAATGCACACAGCAAAACATCCGCCACTCTTGACGGAAGGCTTGACTTGTCAATCTCCTCACCCACTCTTTGTACTGACCTCCACCGACCTCTCCTCCTGAGCCACTCTGGAAGAATGCATCAGGTTAGGAGCTTGAGTTCCAGTGCATTCATCAGATGCCACACCGTTCTCTCTTCCTGTCATGCCTCTCCTCCCCGGACACCTTCCTTCAATGAGCTGGTGTAGCTGCTTATTTATGAGCCTGTTAGTGGAAGGAGATCCCAGCACCTCTCACGCAGAGCTAAAAGTAGGAGCTGGTTTTGTGCCGTGTTTATTCGATATGCCGGAGGTGCTGAGAAACCCGGTGCCAGTTTCGTTCCTGTCTGGCACAGGAAGCCATGTCTGTTCAATCCAGCTGTGAAAGGAAAGGCAATCTGCTGATGTCTAAGGCTATTGGTTTCCTACTCAGCTCATGATCAAGACTTTCCTCTGGCACTGGTAAAATGGGATTCTCCATCTCAGCAATGACATCCTTGCTCGCTCATCCTGGTTTACACACTCCTATTCACAGAGACAGGATGCTGCTTATCTTTAGGGTGTATGGATTTGCGGTACATCGTGGAAGAAAAGTCAATATTGAACAAAAAATAAAGCCAGAAAATGTATATCTCTTTACTACGTTCTTTAACCCTACTTTGGCAATAACAAACAATATGGCTTGCAGGCATGCACAGCATCTGATTAGTTCATGTTCATGTTTGATTCATTTTTAAGATTACTGAAATACCACAGAGAACAGAGTCTAAAGGTCATCCATGTGGCCAGACTAATGGAATGCAAAGGTTTCTCTGTCTCTCTAGCTTGGTTGGAAAAATCACTTAGAAAAAGTCTCAAGTCCAAGCCTCTTTTCCTGCCTTTAACCTAATCAGCTTGTCCAGACTGAGATGCTCAAGCCTTCGATTGTTACAATTCAGAAATACCGCATGTCAGTTTATAGGCTATGTGAAAATCTGGTTCCTGTGGGAACAGGACACCAGACGTACATGCTTACATGCTAAATTCTTGATGCATACACCACCTAAGGTTTCTTAAAGCACTGATCTAAATTTCCAATATCCTGAGTTGCAACCCTTTCCACCCCCCCTGCTTCCTGTGACACCAATCCAGGTCATAGGAAGTACCAACGAGTCGTGATCTTCTGCTTTATGAGCTTGGCTTAAAAAACGTCTGTGTCTGTTCACACGCTCTCTATTCTCAGACTATCTGCTGCTCAAATCTGGCAGGAAGTCTAGACAGCCACGCCAACAAGGATTTATCATTCTACCTAAGCACTAGCCTCATGTTTCTACACCACTAACTCAGTGAAGCGTGTCTATGTCCAAACCACAGGCTTATGCTGCACTTTTTGTTGGTGTGTGTGAGAACAGGAAGTGAGTACCCTGTCCTGTGGTGAGAAGAGCAAACAGAAGAGGAACAACCACACCACACCACATCACTGAAGACAGCAGAAGTTCAGTTTTCTTTTGAATCCGAGCCACCCAGTCAACCTTTTTTAAGATTCCGGAATTACTCATGATGGTGAGATTTGAGGAAGTGACTTGATTGGCTTATCCTGAAATTTTTATTTTTGGTGAAATCACAAGGTCCTCATTCACCATTCCACCCTTTTTTTGGTGAATCACTGTTGTTGCTTGAGGTTTAGTACATTCATTTAAAGACTTAACTGAATGGTTTCTCGCAGTATTGTTCATTTGTTATAGGCCATAACCAAGAAAATATCTGTTAATACAAACAAACACCCAAAAGCTAACTTTAGCCTGGTGACTTTTCATCCGATGTTGCTCTTTCACTGTACTCCAAAAAATGTAAACTGGACACCAGGGATTTTCTTCCCCAAGACACCTAACCAGATTTATCAGGAAATGACCCAATTGTAGTACACCTTGACCACGACTGCCTTAATGAGCAGATAAAATATGCAAGACGGAAAAAAAACGTCCAGACAGCAGCTTTAAAGCATGCAAGAAAGCAGGACTCCTTCCATTTCACGGCAGTGTGGTTTATTGAGAAGGTCCTGCATGTGGCTCTTGGACTAATGGCAGGTTTGAAAGAGCCCCCGCTGCCTCTGAGACGCACTCGCTGTGCACGACTCTCTCCAGCTGAGCTTTCTGAAGGCCACAGGCTCAGCTGGGCCCCAAGCCACCCACGGTTACGCCCGTCAATCAAAGGCACGAACCTTCACCCACTGTGCTGCAGCACTGCAGGCTTATTAGCACGCCAAACACCAGTGCATCCAGCAAGTCTGTGTGTGGTAGGTGGACGCCACATTACTCATGCAAACAAAAAAGTGTAGGGAAACTTATGTAAATCCACCTGCATTGGGAAGCGTTTTAAATTTGCTTTTGGTCACAGGTTGACGTACTTTTCAGCATTTGCATGGACAGTAAACATCACGCTCGGTATCGGCTAAAAGCTCAGCTCAGGAGGTAACTGTGAGCTCGGGTGTGAATGGCGCTCGTACGTTTGAGGAAATAACAACTCGTTTGCGTAAACCTTCTGCTCTGTGCGTCATATGGAACAGACACAGTAATCGATTTGGGAGAAAAAAAAGCATTTAAAGTGGGTCAGTTACATAAAAATTAACATCAGCATGCGAGAGTGAGAGAGAGAGAGAGAGAGTGAGAGAGAGTCTGGGAATAACAAGCAACATCAAGTTGTTAATTAATTCCACTTTTCCTCCAGTTTTTTTTAATCAACAGATGTGTTCTTCTTGTCTGTAAAATCACATCGTTAATTTTTAATTTGAGCACAACAAACATCTTGACATTTAGTTCTGTCTTCTCCACAAGTTTTTACACTTATTGAGACAAAAAAAAGAAAAAAACAGAAGCAAGGAGAGGAAGAAGACGAGAGACGGGAGGAGAGTGGAAACACACGAGTGCTGAGTGGAAACACACGAGTGCTGACTGCAACTCTCAATAAGTGGAAGAGCCACGCTGGAAAATGAGGAACAGAAAGTTTAAAAAAAAAAAAAAAGAAAAAACAAAGACTTGTTTACGAGACGCATGAAATGTGAGACAAAGCCGAGCACAAGAGGAGGATGTGATGCACAAAATAACGGCAGGAAACTGAAAAGACAGCAAATTATCACAAGAAAGACTCAAGCAAGCAGGTAGAGGACACGGGAAGGAAAAATAGAGAACGATAGAAACACACACGAGAACAAGAACGATAGAAACACACACCTGAGTTGTGGAGCAGGATGGATGACTACACTGAATTCACTGTAGTCACATTTCACTGAAATTTACTTCAGCTCTATTGTATAAAATCCTAAAACTACATGGCATGAGTGTAAATTTGGACAGTAATCATTGTGCACTGTCTCTGAAACGCTCAATACACTGAAGCTGTTGCACAGTGTCGCTGTATTGCACCATATTTGTTCATCCATACAGCTCCAGAGAACAACCTGAAGCTCAAACCTACTGAAACTCTCTCATAGCACTGCTCAGGGGACACTGCAACATTAAAAACATGTGATTATACATATAAAGACATTCCGGTACAGAAGGAGTCTCCACTGTTGATTTGTTGATGATTATGGTGGTCAGGAAACGAAAAAAAAGACAAATCCTGGAACCTTTATCACACTTATCTATTGTTTATGATCATCTAATAACAGAACAGTGTACAGTGCTTTTCTTTCTTTCTTTCCTTCTTTCTTTTTTTTATTTTTCAAAATTAAAAGAAGAAAAAAATCTAACAGTGTTAGTAAAACCCAGTCCTCTACTTGGCTTAAAAGATTCTTTAGATTGTTTTGTTATATTATAACCATCCATCCATCCATCTATCCATCCATTAATATATATAGGGAAATAGAGATGGATATATATAAATGGATGGATAGACAGATTTGGTGGACGGACGGACAGATAGATGGATGGGTGGATGGATGGATGGATGGAT
>JAOTRN010000001.1:25196190-25208065 GCA_028566695.1 Bagroides melapterus
TAATCATTTATAATCCCACTCTCAGTGTTTATAATCATTTATAATCCCACTCTCAGTGTTTATAATCATTTATAATCCCACTCTCTGTGTTGTTCTGTTCTGTAAAGATGCTTTAAGACAATGTCAATTATTTAGAGTGCTATAAAAATGGAATTGAATTGAATTGGATTGACTTGAACGTTTGGAAGAACCTAAATCCCGCCTCTCTGTGAAGGAATTCCGACACACCCTTCAGTCTGGAGGTTTTAGGAACTTTCTAGATGTTTACAGTACAGCAGCTCTTATAGCCTTAATTGTGCTATAATGAGCTAAAATGTAGAATAATTATGTGGAATATTAAGTTACAACCCGAGACTGGAATTTTTCCTAATGATGAATAAAAGAATGACGCAGTAAACATCCATTAAGCGATATCCCTCCGAGACGTCTTTAGGCGTTCACGAGGGCGGCCCTGCGTGTGAAAGCTGAGCGTGCGAAAGCGGAGGCTCCACATTCGCCTACTGTCATCATACTAACAAGTGTTAGCCATCTGTCAAATGTTTTGTATTATAATAATATTAATTATTTTTATTATTACCAAAGCGGTCTCTAGCATGCAAACACGTGGACAACCTTGTCGACGGGAGATCGGGCCTCATCCTTCCCCGAGCACATCGTCGTTGTTTAAACGTGATCTGTTGAATAATAAATATCAGTCATATGAAAGGAACCACCGACTGAGGATTGGACGGTGTGCTCGAATCTCGCTCCAACGTTCCCTGCAAAAAAGCTTCTGAGACGATGTGATTTATGGAATTGTTCTCAATTAACCAGCCTCCAGATGGGATTTGGTGATGGAATGAGGTTTAAGGGCAAGGGAAGGTTTTATCTGATGCACGACGACATGAACACACACGCGAAGATGTGAATCTAATGCAGTGTGTGAGTTCAGACAATGTATACACAGCAGATAAGACGGTAATTAAACTCTGTCTGCTCTGTGAACGTCTTGACAGCTCTTAAGTGCTGCGGTTCGAGCGTGTGATTTACTACAAAAGTGTTTTTTTTTCTGAACCCAGCACAGGATTTCTACCAGTTTGTACCAGTAGGTGACAGTACGTACTCAGTGGTTGTGTGTGTTGTTCATTCCTCTAGCTGGCTAGATCAGTGTGTGTATGTGTGTGTGTGTCTGCTCATGCACATGTGTGTGGGTGCAGGAGAAGCGAGGGCGTTGGTTTCTATTGTTATTCCAACATGAAAAGGTTTCACTTATTCCTTCACATGGCCCAGAAAACTCCAGAGATCTCGACTCTCTCTCTCTCTCGCTCTCTCACACACACACTCACTCTCTCTCTCTTTCTCTCTCTCTGTTATTTATTACCCTGTTATTTATTATGAATTATGCTCTGATTCTGGGGTGAGGGTGTAAGGGGATATTTAGGGGTATTACTGCTTAGTCACGATATAATTATAAAAGCCTGGATAAATCTACACAACACACGTGCTTTAGGTAGGTACATTATGTCAGTCTGTTATTTATTGCCCCGCTGTCTAACCCCTTGTAACCCTTAGAGTTAATATAGATATTTACACGATGTTTTCAGCACCGAATCAAAGAAGACATCCAGGGAATTTAACCATTCGTGAAGGAAGCGCTTATTATTAGTAGGTTGCTGTGAAGAATTTGGGTATGAGCATGCGCTTAAGACTGCGACTGTCACTGGAACGTAGCTTTGTTCTTCCAGTGATCTTTAGGTACTTCAAAGGATCCAACTTCTTGTTGGATTATTAAAAAATTTCAACGTCGTCTTGTCAGTGAACTAAAATATACAATATTTTGAAAAGCGTTTAAAAAGCGTCAAACATTTCCATGTCGATGCAAAATGTATGAGGTATGTTCTTGTTTGAGAATATTAACGAGACACAAATGTTGGCATCACGATAAGATAGCTGAAATAAAACAAAAACAAAAAGAAAACAAAACAAACAAATACCTGCGTTGTCTCTGTTACGTATATTAATCAACACAGTCTGGTTTTAAGGCTGAAGATGTTTCACAGCACTCTGAGACTCTAACCTCTCGGCCTGTGACAACCTGCTGAGGCCGAGTCGCTGGATTCCCATCAAGTCGTCGGTCATGTGTTTCCAGTGAGTCACGCTGCCTGCACTACAGATTAATCATTAACTTTGTATTACTGAAGCAATCGCTACACCGGCGCGAAATAAAGAAGAACTAAAAAAGAGGACTGGAGGAACGTATAGATAGAGAGGAGAGAACTCTATACTAATACCGAGGTCTCTCTTCACTCTCAGAACAGCTTCAGTTCTTCATGCCATGGATATCTGAGATTCTGGTCCATGTTGAGATGATTCCTCCCATCACTCAGTTCCTACAGATTCCTGTGACATTCCACTGAGATTGTGGTCCATGTCGTTATGATTCTACCACTCGGATCCTATAGATTTCTGCAACGTTTCATTGAGATTCTGGTCCATGTTGCGATGATTCCTCCCATCACTCAGTTCCTACAGATTCCTGTGACATTCCATATTTGTCTTGCTCATGGAACCAGTGTGAGAAGACTTTTTGCTTTGGGACATGTTTGGGTGCGTTGTCATTTTCATGCTAGACGTAACCATTAGAAGAGGGTACATTGTGGTCATGAAGGGGTGAACGTGGTCAGCAACAATACTTAAACTGAAGCTGTGGCATTCAAAACATCATTGATGGGTTGGAATTAATGGGCCCAAAGAAAACATTCTCAACATCATCACTCCACCTCCACCAACCTGGACTGTCTACACAATGTAGGGTGGGTTCATAACATAACACTTCACACAGTTGGTACCAAATTCTGTGCCTCGAAATTTATCCGATTTTCCTTCCAGCTTCATCGGTCCAGTTTTGTTGAGTCCATGTGCACTTCAGCCTCAGCTTTATGTTCTTGAAGGAAAGAAGAAAAAGCAGACATGTTTTGGTTCACTTGCTTTCGATGTTCTACATGTTGTTCAACCTGAGATTGGCATTGGATGGTTTTATTTATTGCAAAATTCTGAGTAAACTCTAGAAACAATTAGGAAAAATTCCAGGAGACCAGAGCTACAGAAATACTCAAACCAGCCCATCTGGCACCAGCTACCTCGCAAAGCTCTAAAACCCAGAGACCCAAATTTTCCCCATTCTGAAGATTAATGTGACCATCAGCTGAAGCTGCTGGCCATAGATGTGTGATCTTTATTCATTAGATGTTTGATGGTGAAAGTGTTCCTAAAAGTCCTCAATGAGTGTATCTGTATTCAGATTCGAAGCAGAAGTGGGTGGAGTCTAGCCTGGGAGCTGTATTTTTTTGTCCGTTGTTTTTGTTTTTATTAAATGTGACCCCCACTGTCATTTACCCATACAACAATTTCACAACGAATTAGAGAACATGAAATTATTCTCTTCCTGACCTTCTGCAGTTCCTCACTTCCATCATTTGAGTTCATCATAAGACTCAAGCAGACTTCCTGTGGAACTTTCTGGAAAGATTTCTATCTAATGTGACGGAAGAGTCTGCTAGAGTGTTATCTTTTATTGCTGTGATGTTTTTTCCCAAATCAGGGAACTGGTGAAAGTTTTAGAGTTTTATTTTATGTTTGTTACATTTCAGAAAAGTTCAGTGGACATTGCTCTCAGAAGACTGGACGAGGATAAACTGGGACTCCTTAAGCAGGATTCGGAATACAACACCAGTATGACAATAAGGGGTTTGGGTTTAAATAACAATGGAGCACATTTAGGATCAAAAGCATATGCAAGTCATGAACTAATAAATTCAGCCCTGTGCACAATGTGTGGCACTGGACAAAAAAAAGGGAATTTCTTTTGTGAATTGCTGAAAAGTTTTTTTTTACACGTCTGCAGAAGTCTGTGTCTTTTGAATAACTTCAAGTTTCTCCGGTTATCAGGAGTTCTGCAAATTTGCATAGTCATAGAACGACCGATTTATGAGGATTTATTGTACATCTGACACTGAATTAAAACAATCGCTGTGATTCAATTCTGTACACGTTTTCAGATATCACATGCAAGCCACGTGGCCAGTAGTATCATCCCTGCAGAGTCTAACACTGACGGATTAGAGGAAAATCTGAACCAGCGGTCCGGAGGTAATCTCATCTACTCCATCAACGATCGCCCGCCATGGTACCTTTGCCTTCTACTGGGATTCCAGGTGAGAGCAATTTTTTTCTCTTTTCCAGTAAATTCACTGGTGGTCAAAAGGGTGTATGTAGGTTTGTTCGTTAGTGTTAATTCACTGTTGAGGACATGGGTGGAGTTATGGGAGCAGGATGACTCAAGCCGCATTAACGCTACAACACAAGAATATCCTCGACCGCACCCGCATAATCTTCTACTTAAGATCATCTACATATCCAATTAATTATTTGTTTATTTTCTTGGCAGACAATTTAATGCAACACACATTTGAGCTGATCGTGTGAGGAGTAAGGGTCTTGATTAAGGGTCCAACAGTGGCAACTTGTAAGTAGGGCATTAGTCAAGCCCTCTATTGTCAAATCTAAGACAAGCCGAGGACTAGCTGATGTCAAGTCAAGTGAGACCAGGTCAAGATTGAGAACACCAAAGTCGGCAAAAGTCTTTACTTCAGCTTCATTAGTGGACTTCGCCAAATGATTAGACTAAAATAAGATGCCTTTATTTGTCCCATATACATTACAGCTCAGCGGGATTCGATTCTTCACATATCCCAACTTAGGAGGTCAGAGCTCAAGGTCAGCCATGATACAGCACGCTGGAGCAGAAAGGGTTAAGGGCCTTGCTCAGAGGCCCAACAGTTGCAGCTTGGTCCCAACATTGATAGGAGTTGATCCCTCAACCTTCTGAGCCTTAAATATTTGATCCACCCATTCCCCTTCTAGAAGGAAATACTGCCTTTCAAACATTGTGAAAAGACATGACGCAAACTTTTATTTTAAAAATGGGCAAGATTAATTCCAGAGACCAATAAGACCAAGTTTGAGACAAGTCTTATTCCATACCAAAAATTCATTGAGACAGGATTTGAGTCCTACACCACTAGACCCTTGGCACAATCATCATCATGTCATATTGGTTTTGCTACCAAGAGCCTGATGAGATGTTTTAGGTTGATGGTATTCTAAGTCTCTTACCTAGTGAACCAGTGTTAGTGTATTCATTGATAGGAAATTCAAAACACTTTTGTACGTCGCTCTGGATAAGGTCCTCTGACAAACCCGGTAAATGTAATGTGAATGTAAATGCAATGTGATATAACACTATTTTTTTTTTTTTGCCTTTTAAGAATCCTTGTACTTTGGTGCGTTTTTTTCAGTATCCCTGCCCATAGCATAGCACAGCATAACATAGCATAATTTAGCAGAGCATAGCATAATCAGGGGCGCCGCTAAGTGGGGGAAAGTTAGGACGATTCTAAGGGCCCATGCACTTTGGGGGCCCTCACAAATCTGATTTATTGATGTAGATTGGGTCTGGTAGGGGTCCCAATCTCATGTTCTTTCATTGGGCCCAAAATTGCTAGCGGCGCCCCTGAGCATAATATAGCATAGCACAAAGACCACACTGCACCTTCTGTTAGCTAAACTAAGCTAATCTAATTTCCTCACAAAGCACATACCTATGTTCCTCATACACTGAACACACCTGAAGGATCTGATCTAATTCTTTAAGAACATCTGAATGTTTCTGCAACATGTCTTAGATTAACGTTGGAATGATGATTTCCGTTCAGAAAAGTTTGGAAATTCATGGAATACAACCCCTTTGTGGACTACCACAGTGGCTTTGGCAGCATAGCGATATCTGGACTGTTGCTCCTGTAGAAGATCAAAGCGAGTAGAGTGAATCAGTGGAAAGAAAGATCTCATGAGAGACCCGTGTTGTCTCTGAATGTAAATAAGATCATGATTGAATGGCATATTCGTGGATTTGTGCACTACGTGACCTAAGGGTCAGCTGATTATTTGGGTATTTCGGTATAAATTTTCAAAGCTTTAATATTAGTACCAGATTCGATATTTTGCTGGAAAAAAAAACAGCTCTGGTCATGAACAATAAATCACAACTTTTTATATTTCATACTTTCACATTGTATGCTGTGAAGCGCTCGGTTTGCACAGATAATGAAAAACGTCTGTTAGAAACCTCTTGTTTCTCAAGAATTTTTCCGACCTCTTCATAGAGGGATATAAGTTAGAAATGAAACACTTGGAATACGCTGTTACGGCAAGGTAACCTAAGACTGGGATGTGGCAGACTTCCCGCTACTGCCCCAGTGTTGATTATTTTCCAATCACAGGATCTTTCATCTATGTTTGAGTCCTCTTATACCTAAGTCATTAGACAACCTAATTTTTTATCCATATAAAGTTAAAATTAGGAATTGTTGAGACAAGTTCTTGTTTATGCAGTAAAAAAGATATAGCTTATCACTGGGTCCTTTCTCCTGAAAATGTCAAAAAACATAATTAATCACAAATTATTGGACAACTTCTGTCCAATCACACTGTGGGAATCCAACAGCTCTGTGGTTATAAAGAACTAAGCAAACAGCGAAAAGAATTAACGAACCACAAGATGATTGTTGAGCTGGAATCGTTAAATGAGTTTCAAGTTCAGTGACAGTGATTTTTCGAATGATGTCATATAAACATAAATCATGTATTCAAGTCACAATCTCTGTTCAGAGATGCAGGATGTAACCTGCAACAACTAACAAATACAAGGACCAGATTAATTTTACGGTTAAATACTAACCTTGATTTTGTGAACCAGCGATAACTGCCAAAGGCATGTGAATCACAATGATACCCGTTTGAGTGCATGCGTACACATGCTGAGGCAAAGGACAAATGACACAAAGTGACAAAGTTATGTAGTTTTTGCAATAAATGTTAGTATCTTTGCCCTGAAATTTCTCACCAGGTTCTTGCCAAGCTGCCTCTGGATCTGAATGGTGAAGAACCCTGATGAGAGGACAGGGGGTTTATGTATTAACATCAGTAACAATCACCTGGATAACATATATTGAGAAACTGTAAAGGTGTTGAGATGATTTGGTGGAGTGATCCTACTGATCTTATAGAACCTGAGGAAGGTGTATGGTGAAAAACTCACCCTTGGACACTCTCGGACTGGCTGACCAGATGCTTAAAGCCAAGATGGCGACGTCCATCAACTAGTATCCATTTAGACCCTGGAGTTTTTCTTTTGTGGCAGATGAATAGTTGGTCTGAAGACTAACAGAAGGCTAACATTCTGCCTAAATAATACCAGACTCTGCACACAAGGAACACTCCATACATTTGCCTCATAGTGTGCTAATCCATTCATTTACAAAATTGCTTGACCTTGAGAAGAAAACACAGTTTTAACTTCAATGTCATCCCACCAACCAAGCCAATCTTAAGATGCAGTTCTTACACTCTGACAGTTTTAGAGGTGTTAAAGAACTCAAGCTCCAAGATGGAGTTCTTTGGAGAACCCTTTGGAGAACCCTAAAGAAAAGTTAGCTATTCGAAAGAAAAGTTAGTGCATGCACTGGATCCTGTCCATGATGCTTAGCACTGTTGTCCGTGTGTTAACCATGTGAGAGATTTTTCATCTGTCATATAAATGCTCAGCACGCATGCCAGAAGAGATCTTTAAAGCTGCAGATACATTCCACATATCCTGGTGTTTAAATCATCCAATTTGTTAGTCCTCCAATCTATTGTTTATCTGTCATCATAATGGATGGGCTGTAAGGATGTCTGACAGAACTGACCATGTCCTGACAAGTGCACAGCCCACGAAAGAGAAAATAACTAAAGGCTTATAACTAAAAGACTATCCGCACAAGTAAATAAAAAGGGATGATTCTCATCAACCCGAGGATCACACGGAAGCTCCATTGGAAGACGTTTTTTTTGTACGTGGAACATAAAGATGTGCCCCCGCCTTCACCCTTAAGATCCCCAGACGCTGCACCATAGGTATCAAACTCAAAACAGGGCCAGAACATTTCTCACTGCCACATTTCATTCAGCACATGTAAACTTATTAAAAACAATATTTAAACAGGCTATAGTACGAAACATTTTCACATCTAGGATTCACAGCAGATCGTAAAGCCAGGACCTCCTACCTTTTGTTCTTGTGACTCGAAGTCAAGGTTAAAATCTACAACAACAGACCAATCTGCTGTTTGATGTAAACAGACCATATCCAAAGTTTTACTTTTGTCTGGAAATATTTTCAAACCCTAATTTCTTCAGATCATCAGTGCCTACGTGTGTCGTACTCTTGATGTTGGACGACTTTCCAAAGGAACAAATCACAGGCAGTGATTTCAGGCATTCTCACTGACCAATAAATTGTACTGCCATGCCTAATCTGTCTGTTTGGTCAGACCTGGTCAACAGTTAACTCTTTTCCGCAGAGGTCAAAAAATAGAATTTGTTGTGTCCATGCTCAGTATTGAATTGCTCTGCCATGTCACACTCCACAGTGGTGTTTAACGGTCACATGAAGCCAATAGTTTGATATCAGTGTTCTGATGATAAAATATTTCATTCATTGATACTGATTGAAAATGTGAAAGTTAATTTTACACACTACCAGAATTTGACTCAATAACTCTCAACACGCTGTGATTTCTCTGTGGATTCATTATGACTGAGGTGAGGAACAAAGATGTGAAAAACCACTGAGGATGAGAATGTGTTTCTCTATAGAGTCCTGGTTGACTTTTTAAGTTAGATTAAAGCATTAAAGATCCTTTTTAGACATCATAAAGATGAGAGTCTAAGGAAATGTGCATTTGCATTTATGATTTTTCAGATATGTGTCTTGGCAGGATGGCGGCAGAAGAATGGAGCATTTTTTTGTAAGGCATGACTCCAAATACAACAATCTCATAAATTAACGGTACTGAAGGGATTTAACTGACACTTCCAAAATATCTTGTGTAAACGGTGTAATATGATTTGCCCAAGCATGAACATCTCTATTTGCTTTTTTCTTCAAGTTCTCATAGTGGCTGTGATATTTATCTATTTATTTATTCATTCGTTTGCAGTAAGCACTGAATCCCATTCAGGCTCACGGTGGATCTGGGGCCTATGCTAGGAACTCTGGGTGCGGGGCAGGGATACACCCTGGATGGGATAACAATGGACAAAATTTGAGAGGAACCAGACTCAAAAGGGAACCTCATCCTCACTTAGGTGGCACTGGAGGGTGTGAATTAAAGAAATATACAGACAGACAATTGTCTATTAGTTAAGAGGTTAAATCTTAAAATTTGAAGGCAATGTCATCTGAAAAGTAAATGCAAAAAGCTCAGGACTAGAATGAAATTATAATCATTAATAGGCTACAATAATACAATGAAGCAAGACCGCATGTAAACTCTGAAAATATATCTATGTGTAGATGAAAAAAAGAGTCACGGTGCTGTGAGTGGTTGATTTATAGTTTATGGGCTCCAGCTGTTAGTTGTTAGTTGTCTCGTGCAAGGCATGGTAAGGAGTTCATGGCAGAAGATCAGAGAATGTATGCAGGTGATATGGCTTCCATTTGGAGGAAAGCATCATCGACATCATCGTCTGAATTCGAAACATCAAAGTCGTACTCGTACATAAATAAGTAGAAATAAGACAAAGATCAAAAAATTGACATGTACATTAGATATTAATGACAAATCAAGAAAAGAGCACGTGTTTTATCCAGAGATCTGGCTCTGGTGCCAGTTTCAAAAACATTAGGCTTGAGCACATGGATACTCCCTGGACAGGATGCCAGTCTCGTCCACGGTTCTTCACAATAAGAAATCTGGAGGACACCACACAGATAGTAAACTGGGCTCAGGATCTCGGAGCTATGAGTTAGCAAAGCTATTCATTTCATGGAATGAGTTTCTGTCCATGGACCTGAACTCATGCAGGTGCAGGTTTTTATGAGGGATCCCGTTACATCAGATGGTTCCCAGGGGGGGGGATTTTCAGGATGACGGAGAGCAAAAGTATATGAGCAGTGGTATGCAGAATGCATCTAAAAATCGACTGCTTAATGCTGTCCTAATTGCTCAAAAATGTATGCAATTTATTGGCTTAGAATTGACTCACACAGTTCCATTCACTCAGTAGATAAAGCAACGTTAGGTCAGTGGCTCCGGGTTGTTGATTATAGGGTCGGGGTTCAAGCCCTGGCACTACCAAGCTGCCACTGTTGAACTCTTGAGCAAGGCCCTTAACCCTCCCTGCTCCCCTGTGTTCTGACCCCAACCTCCTCAGTTGGGATGTGATGAAAAGAATTCCACTCAGGATGTGATCATAACTAGTATGTTCCTCAGGAGTCCCAAAATCAGGACAGTTTGAAGCAGTTTTCAGAGAATCTCTATCACAATTCAACACATACTGACCGTGGACAGATGTAGAACCTTCTTGAATGTAGCGGATGGATCATAAGCATGTCTTATAAAGTAAACTTTTAACCTTCTTTGACTGTCACTCACTGGTCTAACCAACGTGGAAGTGATCGCAAGATTTTTTATGGTTTTGCTCCACTGAGTTTGTTAGGAAAACAAGAGTAGATTCAAGCACTGAAGATCATCTCTTGCAGTTCCTCTGTGGTAAAGAAATAATCAGGTGAGATGGAGGAGATCGACAGCTGCTCCATGCAGATGCTCCACAGTCTGCTTCCCACTTGGTTCAGTTCTTGGCCATCTTTTATTCTTATTATTTAAGCAATTTGTCAGATTCTCCCTCTGAATCTCTTTGAGGTGGTGGTATTTCATACCATTGCTATGCTGGTGGCTCACAACTCATCCTCTCATGATTCTGCACGATTCTCAGCTTGTCTGGCAGACATCTCTTCATGGATGGCAGCTAATCACCTGAAACTAATCCCCAGCGAGATGATGTGTATCTCGGAAGATGCATCCCTCTGTCAAGAACTTGTGATCTCTCTGGAGAATTCCTTGCTCCTGGAGGCTGCTAAAGCATGCTATCTTGGGGTAGATCTGATCTGGGCTTTGATTGTAGCCTCAGTCATGCATCATTTTCTCTCTTTTCTTTTCACAGCCACACACTCAGGTGCTAGTTCAGGTCCTTGATATACTGAGATTGGACTAAATCCAACTTGCCCGTAGCAGGTCTTTCCCTGATCATCTTCATCAGACCTCTGCAACTGTTCCAGAATTCATTTGAATTTAGTTTGCTAAATTGATTTTGTCTCTTTAAATCTGATATCCCTCCACTGAATTCCTGCATTTTCTTTACCTTTTGGAAAAAAAAGGTGCTTCCCAAATGCAAGGTCCCTCAGTAACCTGAAGACATTTCAAGTCTTGCTCTAGACCACATTTCAGGTGAGCCTCTAATCACCTGACTATTATTGAATCAATCCAGGTTTTTTTTTTTCCTGATTTTTCTGTTTACTCCATCGAAGGCTCTTCTCTTATCCAGCTCAACTCTAGCACTGTGTGACTTACTGACAAACAATTGTGGCTGCATGCTTCTCTTCTTTTAGTGGTACTTTTTATACCCGTAGGTTTTTCTTTCTTTCTTTCGTTTGTGATGGTGTGACAAAATGAGACGTTCAATCATCAACATGGAGACAATAAAAACAGGAAGAAAACATTTTTTGGCCTTTGGGAAAACAGTCTTCTTATATTCTACTGTTCAGTCTATAATTTATTTTGAATTTTTTTCATCAATTTAAGTAACTGATGGTCAAATGTATTGAACAAGAGCTTGAGCTTTAAACTCAAGAGCTTCTGATCAGCTGATCAACAGAGGAAAGAAAGAAAGAAAGAAAGAAAGAGTGCCTAAAGTGATTTATAAGTATGTGTTTGTAATAAATAATGTCCAGGAG